>RJWT010050920.1:0-10783 GCA_004365215.1 Cuniculus paca
GATGAGCTCAAGGCCAGCCGGCATTTCAAAGCAACACCTTGTCTCAAAATTAATTAATTAATTAATACATAAACTAATTAAAATAAAATGTATTACAGTAAAAGACACATTGACATTAATCCCCTCAAAATACTCCCCTTCACTTCAAACACACTTATTTATTCCACCATACTTGCCTCTTTCTGAAGTGGTTCTAAAAGTCTTTTTATGAATGTCTTTAGCTGCACTGTCATGGCTGCCCTGATGTCCTGAATCAATTCAAAACATTTACCTTCCAAGGTCATGTTGACTTTGGGGAAGAGCCATAAGTTACACGGTGCCAGATCCAGTAAGTAAGATGAATGTGGATGTGCTATAAAATTTTTGTGCCTTTTCATCGATAGCAGTAGGCAGCAGCACTCCAAATTTTGATCACACCTTGTAAAGACACTCATGAAAGAGGACTTTCAGAACTTCTACAAAAGTGCCAAGGATGATGGGATAAGTGTATCTGAAGAAGAAATTAACAGCAATGTGTCTTTTACTGTAAAGTTTTTCTTTATTTTACTTTTTCAGGTCATTTGTTTTTTTGTTTGTTTTGTTTTGTTTTTGGTTTGTGTTACGGTTGATACACTGTGTCAACTTGCACAGTTTAGAAGTTTAACTGAGAGACTCAGCAGGGAGCCAGGGTTCTTACTCTGTAAATATCCTCATCTTGTGCAAAGCAAGGCAAAAAGATTTTGTGAGTGCTACACCACCCTGAAAGGGGGAGGTGGCCTGTGTACAATATAAGGGTAGAGAAGAGGCTTGTTCTCTTTTTCACTCTGGCTGCTGCCTTGAAGTGCTGCCTTCAAGTGTTGCCCCAGTGCCATGCCTTGGAGCCAGCTGATTATGGACTGAAATCTCTAGAAACTGTAAGCTAAATAAACCTTTGCTTGCTTCACTTTGGGTGTCAGGTGTTTGCCTCAGCAACGAAAAAAAGTAACCAAGACAGTTTGGTTTAGGGGTTTTTTTGAGACAAGGTCTTTTTATGTAGTTCAGATTGGCCTTGAACTCACTACAAGCCAGGCTGGCCTCCAACTCGTGGCACTCCTCCTGCCTCAGCCTCCTGAGGGCTGAGATTACAGGCATGCATAATAGCCAGCTCTTTTTCTTTCTTTTTAAACATTCACTGTACTTGCATATAGTCCCTGACTCTTTCCAATGAAAGGATCTGGAAGCAATGACCCTTAAAAGTAACGAGTAACCTACAGTCCAGTTACTGGTTCCTAGATATTATCGTCCACTAAAAAGAACCAGAGCTCCCTGAGAAAATGATGGTTGCAGGGTCAGGGTGGTAGAGGACAAGATGAGCCCTGAACGTCTTGTGTAGGAAAATAAGGAGGGCTTAAAAACTGCTTGGAGCTACCCTGAACGGCTCCCGCAAGGCCAGCAGGAGTAATCAGAAGAACAGATTATAAAGTGTCCAGTTGAAAAACAAATTCATGAACCCTAATGACTCTAAATGAAGAGAGTAAGAGTAGAGAGAAGGGAAAACTCTATTTACGGAAGAGAATACCAACTAATAAGTGTAGAAGTGTAGAACGAATAATTTAAAAATCACTGCTTTACCTTACAAACACGTTTATCACTGCTTAGGAAAATAGGCAAAATAATAGACCCCATTCTTTAAAAATTATCAGTGTCATAAAAGACACCTCCACAAAAACAAAAACAAAAACAAAAACAAAGCAAAAATAACCTAAAACATATTGGGGAACCGCTCTGGATTAGTGGACACTAGAGAGACATAACAAATAAATCCAACGCATAATTTACATCCTCGATTGGAAAAATCAGTCATAAAACACATTACTAAAACAATTAGGATAATGGAAATATGGATTACATTCTAAATAGTATAATACATAACCATATGCTAAATTTCAGTGATGATTCATTACGGCTGATACGACAATGATCTTTTTCTTAAACGAGGCATACTAAAGTAATTAGAGGTGAAGAAATCCCATAATTTACAACATTCGCTCACATGGTTCACACACCATGTCTACGTGCACATTCCTAAGTTGGTCCACTTATCCTTGTCAGGGCCTTGTCCCTGGAATTTATAGGTGGAGGGTAGGAGGAGCCTTACGTACAATGTTGTGTTAGCAATTTACCTAATGCAGTAAAAGACTTCAGTGGGAATATATATTTTTTTTATATCATAAAGAAGAGTCTTCTTTTAAGTGGCCACCCCTCATCTCCTCTGCATTTTCACGGGCGGTGAGGGCGCCTCGGTTTGGAGCATCTGGTTTCCCCTTTGCTCTGCCCATTGATTCCCCTCTTGTCTTGTTAAGTGCTTCCTCCAGTAAAGTTTTAACTCTCCCTAGTCAGGATTTGCCTAGAAAGTCTGATAAGGCCCTTATTTTATATATATTTTTTCCTGCCTACAGGTCCCTTCCCCCTAGGTTTAGAAATTTTTGGGTTCAATGTCTTACTCTCTTTTTTTTTTTTGGTACCGGGGATTGAACTCATGTCCTCGCGCTTGCCAAGCAGGCACTTATGCCACTGAGCTAAACCCCCGGCTCTCAATGTCCTATTCTTTCAAACCTTCTTAGGTTTGATATTTTGCAAAACAACCGTTAGTGAAGAAGGAAGTTCCTAAAGAATTCCAAGCAGTAGATATCACAATCTGACCTTTATTCTAGCATGATTATTCTGGGAGAATTTACTTCAGAAAGGGGCAAACTCAGAATAAGAGGCCAGAGGCCAACTTATCAAGAAGCTAACGAGGCTGAAGCCTTCCTTTTCTTCTGGCTCATTTCCAAAGCCCTGGGAGGAATCTGAACAATATTCTTTCACATGGTCATAAAATTTGCCAAATTTGCGACGGACTATATTTGATTGTGACCACTGTCTCTTTCTACTCTAATTAAATTTATCTTGTACCAGGCAGCTCTCCAATAACCATGGTTATCTGAGGGATTCTTCTAAAAGGGGAAATTTAACTTTAGATTTTGTAACTTTAGGTTTTAGAAGTGGTTTGCAGTCACTTCCTTGTGCAGGGAAGTGTTTTCCTAGTACAGGAACGATTCTCAGGGACATCTCGGCCACCTACAGTACACGCTTATCTGACGGCTGACACTAGAAGGCTGAGCTGAAATATGAACACAGCACAAAGTAGTATGTCAGGCCAGAAGGATGCGAAGAGTGAAGAAACATGCCAGGAGAAAAACTGATTACCGTCTTTTTCTCTCTTGGAAAATACCAATCACAAAGTGATCAAAGACTACACAGCCCCAAAAAAATCAATGAGTTCGGAGATTTATTTAAAATGTAAAATCTGGCAACCTTTTTAATTTACTAGACGTCTGGGTGGGAGAAAAAGGCGAGTCTGGCGCGATTCTAGTTGGGCACAGGGAGAGGCTTCGCGTTATTCTGAAGCAGGGGATTTGGTGCATGCAGAACTGTATGGATGGAGATGTGGGTCAGGAGAGACCCTGGATGATCACTGTGTGTTCTCAGAGGAAGGATGGCAGGTTAACGGTCTGGGTGAAGAGCCAGAGGGAAAACCACAGCATGGATCCCCAGGCGACAACTCCATCCTGTTTAGTGCTCAGTGCTGGGGTGGGGGAGAATTAGAAGAACAGGGAAAGAAAGAGTAACATTATTAAGTAGAGGGAGAGGGATGTCTGAATAATTTCAAGGAGAGAATTGTAACTAAAATGTGTTAAATTTGTTTATATATAAAGTGTATTAAATTTGTTTATATATAAAGTGTATTAAATTAAGGATATAACTGGCAACTCTGCATGAGAACTTGGTGTGAATGTGAAATTCAAAGTGAGACTATAGTAGGCAAGAAAAAGGAATAGGAAATGGACTCAGGAAGTAAGGATAACTCTTGCAAGAAGCACGATCAGAGGAAAAAAAAAAACAGAAGGACAGGGCAGGAGGAAGAGAAAAGACAGGGAAGTGGAGAGAATACAGGGTCAAGTGCAGGTCAAGCTTGCTTTATTTGTTTTTGCTAGGGCTAAACAGGCACCAAGCCTATGACCCAGCAATCCCACTCCTGGGGAACAACCTCAGTATCATCAAAAGGGGAATGGATACACAAATTATGGCATATTCATACAGAAGAATTTAAAGGCAATAAAAGAGCAAACTCCAGATAAGCACTACATGCAGTACTATATAATTCCATCCGTATAAAGTTCAAAATAGGTAAAACTAACCTATATTGTTGGAAGAGGGAACAGTGGTTACCTCTGAGGAGAGGGGTAATTATCTGGGAAAGAGGCCCGAGGGAGTCTCCAGGAGCGCTGCAAGGGATGTATGCACAGGCACAAATGCACTAAGCTATACTCTTAAGATTAATGAACCTCATGTCTTTACTTTGCTAAACAGCAAAAAAACAAAAACAAAAAAAAGGTAAAAAAATTAATGAATAAAATGTTACAGGCAGCTTTACTGAGGAAATGCCACTAAGATATGCAAAGCATTACCAAATCTTAGTGAATCCTGAGCTGGCCCTGCATTATTTAACAATTGCATGCAGAGCAGCAATGACTAGAACCACCTTTTCTCAGACACTGCTGCCAAGGGTTTCGGGGTGGTCACCTACATCAAAACCCTGTTCCCTCGCCCACATCTGTATCCAGATAACCCACCCTTTCAAACGGGTGGACCTTTGAACTGTCAAAGAGAGTTTTCTAGGGCTCAATGCAAGCCTAGTATCTTTCGTATGTCAAAAGAACAGGATTACTGACTTCTTTTTTTTAGTATCGGGGATCCAACTCATGACCTCACACTTGCCAGGCAGGAGCTTACCCCACTGAGCTAAATCCCCAGCCAATTATTGACTTCTTTCAAGACCACGGAAGAATTCAAGATACATCTGTGGCAACAGAATCACAACAGCAGTTTGTGGTCCACTCTTTTGCTGTCTTATTATCAGAGAGATAATAGCTGGCATTTGAACCCATGCTTTTGGTTTTCAAACAAAACCTATTAATCATTAAGAAATTTAGCTCTATTTAAACTTATTATCTTACATACATCCTCATAATGAAAAGAAAGTTCAATACTTACCATTTTGTCTGGTACCAACTGCAGCAATGATGACTGGAATTGAATTTAATGCTCTTTTTATCACTGGAATATAATTATCCTTTACTTCATGGAATGAAAACTTGTCGTTTACATTGTATTTGATCACAATGATGTCAGCGCTTCCAATCAGGTTTCGGGATGTGTACCAATCACTGTCAAAAATATCCTACACCAAAAGCAAACAGCAAACTTTAGTCTACTCCTCTTTAAATCAATCATGAAATACACTATCGCATACTAGTTTACATTTTTTGCTATCTTTTAATTTTTGGAATATAATTTGTTTTTCCATGGATCACTACATAAAATTTAAAATGTTTGCTGCCAACTCTTTTCTTTTTTATTTGTATTCATTTAGCCTATGTATTGGCTAAACAAGCTACTTAAAGAACTCTTCTTGAGTTTGAAAGAATAAGCAACCTCTTTCAATGTCTATACTTAAGAATAGGCACTTTGTTTTAAAATTATGCTGTTTTTAATCACTAGTAATTCCAAAAATGTAACAACAGAGCGTTGGATGCAAGAGTATCAGCAGGAGCAATGACGCGTCAGAGGATTTTCTGTGACCTAGTTAGACACCGCAGAATTTTCCAGCATTTTGAATCACAACGCACTGTGAATTCTGTGTTCCCTAAACTATATTCACATACACTTTTCAATTCATACTGTGTTATGTTATGTGTCCAAAATACATGCTGTGCAAGATGGTAACATGGGAAGATGGAAAGTGGAATTCATGTGTTTTGCTCACATAATTCAGGACAGACCTTTCTAGTTCTAAAATCTTTTGTAGTTATGTACCACCATTTATGTTTATATTTAGAATTAGGGTCATAACTTTGTGTGCAAATAGTAGTGTAAAAAAATCATGTATCCTAATTCTGTTGCCAAATATGCACGAGTAGCTTTTTTCTCAGTCTAGTTAACTATTAATCATCATTTGTCCTTTCCTATGGCCTTTGGTATGTATTTCTAGGAGGTAATAAAGCTAGATTAAGGAAATAAGAAAGCTAATCAGTCCAAACTCTGTTGGGCTATGAAAGTTTGCACTTTAAAATATGAATGCAAAACAGAAGTTAACAGTCTGTGAATCAACTAGTCAAGATCAAATTGATGATACGGACCTTTCACCCTACGATGGAAAACTGTACGACACGGAGGCACAGAGGCACGTTACATAGAAATGCTCTTTTGGGAACGGAAGTGTTTTCCCCATCTGTCTGTCTCCTCACAAGCACCCTCTGAGCATTGCAGGATTTTTAGACATAAATCCATTATTGAAAGTGGAATGGACAGAGCAGGTTTGAAGGAAGTTTAGATGAACAACACACAGAAAAAGGCAAACTGGACTAGCCACACTAAAGGGAAAAGACTGAACCTGGTGGAGTACAAAGGGCTTAGGCCGAGAATCATACAGGAGGCAGCCCCGAGAGCGCGCGAACACTTCCCAGCAGACCCTCTACCAGCTTCCGCATTCCAAACCACAAAACCCATTGGGTTGCAACTGTATCTGTAACGTTATTCAAGTTCAAAGCATTCAAGTACAACAGAGTATGTAGCACAAAAAAAAAAAAAAAAGGTCAGAAAAACAGGATTCAAAACTAAATGTAAGTGGGACCTAGCCATGTAACTCTAAGAGAATAAATCAAAAGTAGCTGCTTTATGCATTCCAAAGAGTTCACATTCTAGAGTTACTGGAAAGGGCATATGAGGAAAACGATGTTTCAGGGAAAATGTCTTGGGAAAAAATGTGTTTGGGAGCTGGGCATGCCCATAGTCTCAGCACTCAGGAGGCTGAGGCAGGAAGATCCCTACAAATTCTCAACCAACCTAGGCTAGTGAGTTTAAGGCCATCCTGAAATACATAGTAAGACCCTGTCTCAAAAAACAAAAAACAAAACAAAACAAAAAAAAGGTTTGGGCATCATTAAAATCTACAGCATTGGGGCCAGGGATATAGCTCAGCAGCACAAGTTCCTGCCTGGCAATCACTAGGTCATGAGTTTGGTCCAAGGCACCGAGGGAAAAAAAAAAAAAAAACTAAAACCTACAGTACTGGGGACATAAAAACCCTAAGTACTTTTACTTGTAAAACAAACCAGAAGCTGGGTGTGGTGGCACACACCTGTAATCTCAGCACTCCAGAGGCTGAGGCTAGAGGATCACTGCCACTTCTTTTTCACTGCCACTTTTGAGGGCAGCCTAAGCTATATAGTGAGTTCAACACCAGTCTGAACTACATAATGAGACCTTGTCAAAAAAAAGAAAAGAAAAGAAAAACAAAAGAGAGAAAGAAAGACAAACAAGAGCTTAAAACTTGTAGAAGAACTGGGCATGGTGGCACACGCCTGTAATCCTAGCACTTGGGAAGCTGAGGCAGGAGGATCGCTATTTGAGTCTAGCCTGAGCTACAAAGTGAGTTCAAGGCCAGTCTGAACTGCATAGTGAAACCCTGTCTCAAAAAGACAGACAAATGAAACAAAACCAAAAAAACCTGCAGAAGAAAATTATGAAAGTATTACTTCAATGCTTTTTTACAAACTATATTTGGTAAACAGTAAATATCTAAAAATGTGAAATGAAATCGTAATATAATTGCATAAAAAAGAAGTTGATAAGAGAGAGTGACACTAAATAACAGGCTATGTCTAATAAACTTGAAGCACATTTATTTTAAAAATGCCAACTATGTACAACAAGGAGTCACAGTAAGGTCAAGGATCTACACAAAATAACTGGGGAAGAGAAGCACAACTACCTCATTCTAACCCCAAGGCAGGAACAACACATTTCTTCTTGAGCTATGCCAAAGGGAAAATGCTCCACTGACTTAGAGAATTATAAAGGAAATCAAATTCTCCCACCCCTTGTAAATCAGTTCCAGGATTTCCTCTAGGGGGTTATGCAACACAAGGCTTTGAGCCACATCTGGAGAAATGAACTCATCTTAAAAAAAAAAAAACAATTTCTACAGTGAAATAATTTTATTCTATTTGATTGTGTGCCTGTAAATACAGTACTTACTAGGTACTAAAACTGCCACTGATGTACTATTAGTATACATTTTTGAATGACGTTAGGAAACTTTGTTTAGTATAAGTGATACACTGTACTAAGGTTATAATAAACACTATACTGGTGTTATAACAGTAGTTACCCTTCCCACCCACTCCAGGCCAGCCACTATGCTGAGAAAACTTTACCCTACTATCTCGCTTATTCCTCCACACAACCCTAGGAAGCAGAGATTATGATTACTCTGTAGATAGGGAATTAAGACAAAGAGCAGGTAAATGATTTACCAAAGATGCACAGAGATCTGAATTCATGTCCTTATGGTATCAAAATTTGTGTTCTACCTGCTCTGCTATGTTTAATAATCTGATTCAGTACATACATAGTTAACAGCTGAGTAACACAATCAATTCTAGTATCTCTGATGGTCTTCACTTACTACCAAGAGGGGCAAAAAAAATAAAACCTTCAAATAAGGAACTCTGTAAATGTAATCTACTATGTCTGAGGACCTATTACAAACTGGACCATTAAAAAAAAAACCCAAACTGGACCATTATTTTCTGTATGTTACTTCTTTCACTAACCCTTTGATGAACTGCATGTAGAACCAATAAGGCTTTAGACTGTATGATCTTTCAAAATGAAAGGGCCAAAGTAAAAGAAATATTTCATTTGCTCGTGTAGACTCCTGCCAGTAAATTCTCCACAGAAGCTTCTTATAGACAGCACCATCACTGTGTTTCCTAAGAGTTTAATAGCGGCCTTTACACTGAAAGGGCCTGCTTGCGGCTTGTTTTAGCATATTGACATAACTTTCTTTTCATTGAAAATGGATGTGATTTTTTTTTCTTTCCATAAAATATGGAAAGTGGCATAAGAATTTTTTAAAGCACATTTCTTTCTTTCTTTTTTTTTTTTTTTTTGAGATACCATCTTGCTACATCCTTCAGGCTGGCTTTGAACTCATACGTAACCCAAACTCGGCGATTCTCGTGCCTCAGCCTCCCGAATGCTGGGATTACGCGGTTGGGCCACCACATCCAGGTTATATATTTCTTTAGAAAGGTATGCTAGTTCCCTATAGCCCTGATCTGACTGGTCTCACTCACTTTGTAGCCCTCTGGTTTGCCTCCAACTTGCAATGATCCCTCCTGCCTCAGTCTCCCAAGTGCTGGGATTACAGGCGTGCACCACCACACCTGCCGTGATTCAGTGGTTTTAAAACTGCTGTTTAAACATAAAATCTCACATAACGCTAATTTGTGTTTTCTTTTCAAACAGTGTCTTTGGTTACAAAAAATGCAATCTTTAGCTGTAATATCTATAACTCCAATACCAGTAAAGAACCAGGCATTTTCAGACAGGGTTAAATAAAAATACTTATTAATATATTTTTAATATGTTACTGTGTACTGAAAAGATGCCTCAAGAAGCAAATTCCTTCATCGTTTATCAAACACTCAAGAATCTGGCTAAAATTTATCTACTTTACCACAACTTCATTCAATTAGCACAAATCTTAAAGACTTTCAAAATTTCCAAGCAACATGAATATCACTTCTGATTTATGGGCCATTAATCACAAATGATGGATATAAAAACGTACTTTCATTATTAAAATTGAAAACACTGAACTTTTCCAGACGTGCTACAAAGGAGTCGTTTGAAATTCATTCTCAGGCCCTGTCCCCTAGCCCCACCCGCCGTTTCCACGGATACTATTTCTGATGGGTCCCAGAGCCTGTGTGCAGCTAGGCGAGGGCTGTATTTATAGCGCACTAATATTACCCTGTCCCCCACAGGGCTGGCATGAAAAAGTACTGCTCCCTGATAGTGAAAGTGGATGACCCTTGTCCCTTGGCGCTGGCACAGTCAACTGTCAGCTGTCTACCAAGGATCAACTCACAGTGAAGCCAGGAGTAAACGCTGGGGATTCACTGGCGCAGAGTTCTCTGTCCTGCCCCTCGGGCCTGAAACAAAGGCCCGAAGAGGGTCCCCCAAGTGCCCCCCAAAATAAAACAAAACAAAACTCTCGCGGGGACTGCGGACACTCCCCTTTCACAGAAGCGGCGGAAAGGGAGGCAGGGGACCACGGAGCGCCGCCGCCGCCGCCGCTTACCCAGACGGGGCAGTCGTGCACCAGCAGCCCGACGTTCCCGAACGCGCTGGCCTGGTACTCGGTGAACACCGGCCGCGCCGCCGCGCCGGCCGCGCTCAGCAGCAGGCTGCGCTCGTCCCCGGAGACCAGGGGGCTTCTCCCCAGGTAGGTGCGGATGAGCCCCGACGGCCGCTGGTCCTGGTGGAACGCGTCCCCCTCGTTCCCCAGCGCCACGATGTGAATGGACCTGCGGGGCACAGACGGGGCGAGGGGACAGGGCGCGCGGTCAGGGCAGCGGCCCCGCGCCGGGCGCACTCGGCCGCGGACCCCGGCGCACGGCCGCGCGTACGTACATGGTCTCGGCGCCCCGCGCGGGGCGGCGACTCGGGGCGCAGCGGCTCCTCACGGCCTCCCGGGGACCGCGCGCGGCGTGGGTGCCCGCAGCCCGCTCATGCCCGCCCCCGCGCGCCTCCACCGCCGCGCGGCCGAGCAGCGCGGGGCCCGGAACCGGCAGCGCGCGGCCGCCCGTCACGGAGCGCGCGGGGACATCGCGGCCCCGGGTGCGGGCGCGCGGCGGCTCTGAGCCCCGGC
>RJWT010050921.1:0-10780 GCA_004365215.1 Cuniculus paca
GAGTTGCTATCTGACTTTTCTTGCTCTTCCTGGGTCCCACATGGTCTGCCAAAATGGTCTTGAAGACATTCCAGTCAAAGCAAATTCCACCAATATAGCTTCCCACACTCAAACAAATTTATGTTCAACATCAGTTCCCCTTACTTGGGTTCCAAGAATAACCTCAGCCACTTCAACACCATGAAGCAAAGGGAGTAATAATGGAAGACACTTAGAATAGAGAATGATGACTATACCCGCACTTAGCAGCTAACTTGTCTCTTGCAGCGTTTGCAGAGACATTTAACTAAGTGAAGCGTGTTGATAGGGCTCCTTCCTAAGTCTCATAAGGAACTTCAGGTGAGCGAGGGGCCCTGAAGATTAGGCTTTGTTGGCCCTGCAGCTAACTTGCTCCAGTAGGCAAAACTCTTTGCACCATAATTGTGCCACTGTTTGGATTTGCTACTATAGCTCTCTTAGGCTTCCAGCAGTAGGGAAGTTGGTTTCCACCAGACAAACTTTGCTCAATACCTACTACTAACTGTCATGTGGTCTTCAGTGGTGCTAACTAAGCTACAGTCCTCTCTTTCCACATACTCATTTTACTTTTCAAGGGTAGTTGACCCACAGCCTTCATTAACTTTATGAGGGAAAGCTGGCCTTCAGGTGTCTCAGTAGTAACTTCCCTGTGTATGCATGTCCCTCCTCATGGGTCAGAGTGTACCAGGTCTTCTAGCCTTGCTGTCAGGCCCTCTTCTGACATGGAAGTTCCATTCCAATACAAACCTGTCAACAGAGGCCACAGCTTCCAGGCCCCACCCTGAAGCACCTTTGTAACATATTCCTACTGTTTTCGCCAACTGCTTTGTTGGTTGTTATCTTCTCCATCTAGAATGAAACTATCTACAGGTCAAGAGCCAAACATGCTCCTTCAGATTTCTTGGGTTCAAATTCCATTACTTGCCAGTTATACCCTTGGGCAAGTAACTCTCAAATCCCTAGCTTTTTTTTTTTTTATCTGCCAAGTGAGTATAAAGCTGAATCACATCAAATCTAAATAGCCATCAATTGTAAAATGCTGGATTATGTTGAATCTAAGTAACAATCAATTGTAAGATATATGATATTTTATGTACCCACAAAAAAGAAGAATATGCTGTGTGTTTTAATTGTAAAACATCCTCTGTCAAAAGATACAGTGTGTAATTACTGTTACACAGTAATTTCTACTGTGTAACAAATCACACCAAAACTTAGCCATTTCTTAGAACAATAGTTTCTATTAAGTCATCATTATGTGGGTTGACTCTTAGGAGAATTTCAGTTGAGTGGTGCCTCTGACAGTCTCTCCTGGGATTTCTCCTGCAGATATTGTCACTCAGTGGATGATTAAGGGCAAGATGTTCTAGGATGGTCTCAATCACATGTTTCATCATTGGCAAAAAATTCACTGAGGTCCCTCTGTTCTCCACATGACCACTCCAGTAAGCTACATCAAGCATGATGATCTCAGGGTTCCAAGCACAGAAAAGATGGCAAACCTCAAAGTACAATTGCTTTGCAAACCTCTGCTTGCACCACATTTGCTACATTTCTATTGACCAAAACAAGTGACATGATCGTGCCAAAAATCAGAATGTGAAAAGATTATACAAGTATATGGATGCAAAGAAGGGGAATTACAGTAGTCACTTTACAAACAATTTTACCACACGTCCTGATTCCATAGATGTTAAAGTCTAGAAAAATACACATCTAGGGGTACACAGAATGTAGTAATAGCACTTCTCTCAAAGACTTGCACTGTGAGAAAATGTCTGTAAAGCATTTAATCTGGTGCTTGGTCCCCACAGAATGTTCAGTGTAAACTATTGGTATTATTTTTGCTTTTCTTTGGGAAGCCTTTGAATCTATATATCTTTCTATCTAAAACTTGGTAAATCCTCTCTCTTCTGTTTCTCTTCAGGGTCTTGCTGTATATTCTAGGCTGGCCTTGAATCCACTCTGTGGCCCAGGCTGGCCTTAAACTCACAGCAATCCTCCTGCATCAGCCTCCCAAGTGCTGGGATTACAGGTGTGTGCCTCCACACTTTGCATAACTTGGTAAATTCTTATTCATTCTCCCAAAACTAACTCAGACATTATTTTTCCCAGAACACACACACACACGCACACGCACACGCACACACACACACACACACACACACAGAGTCTATTGTTTCCAGAGCTATGCTATCCTACAATTTAGACATACTGGCTTTGTTGTGGCAGGTTGTCATTTCCATTGCTCTAGGCCTGTGAGCCAGGCTTTGTGTTTGCTGGCAGCAGATATTCTCCATTCTAGATAACTTCCACCCTTGTCTTAGCTACTTTCTCATCACTGAGATTCAATACCAAACTCCCATGATTTAAAGGAGAAAAGGTTTATTTTGACTCACAGTTTGTAGAGGTTTCAGTACATGGTTGACTGGCTCCAAGGCAGGGAGCATGGTAGCAGGGTATGGCAGGGGAGACACAGCTCACGGCATGGCAGCAGGAAGCAGAAAAGGGGGAAGGCGGAAGACCCTTCCGCCCCGCCCCCCCCCACCGGGAATTCATCTCCTCCAACCAAGCTTCACTCCCCACATCACATTTACTATTAACTCATCAGTGGACTAATCCCCATGATTCAATCACCTCCTAAATGCCCCACCTATGAACTCCTGAGGCTGTGGGGAGCATCCAAATATAAACAATAACACCCTGCAAGCCAATACAGTGCCTGCAGCTTGATGCATGGTTATTTATTTGAATTGGCAAGTCACTTCCAGTAGAACTGCCTGTCATTCCTCTAGGTATAATCTTTCTTTCATCTGGGGGTGCTACACAGCTCTTCATCACATTTCTAGTGTAGGACTTATCATACTGAGTTGTGATTACATGTTTGTGAAACTTGCACACATCTAGAATGCTCCTTGCTCAGCTTTGTATTACACAGAGCTCTCACCACCATGCCTACCGGTAGCAGACAATGCTGTATGAATAACTGTTAAGTGAATAAAAACAGAGTTTTTGATCTCTATCTTATACCCAGGAAGGCCTGTAGCCTAGAAGTTTAGTAGTAGAGTTAGATTTAGTATTTAGCTATCAACGGTTGGTTCATGCTCAATTCCTAAGATCTGAGCTTTGCTGGCTTTCCTTTCCTTTTCACATCACAACCCGACTCCATTCGCATGTGCTTGAAACTGAATAATTACAGGCCCAGTTTCTGTCCCCATGACCTCTCTAACACACATCCCCTATTCAGTACACGTGTGCGCATACGTACACACACACACCAATGTCTCATTTCTGTGAGTCGAATGTGTCTATAAATACCCTCGAGAGAGAGTAGAACTTGAATCAGGCTAATTGTCACCCTGGCAAGAACACCAGTAACTCCTCATGTTGAAATATCCGCTCAAAAGGATGTTGCACGTAGTGAGTGTCTCAACTTGTAACCTTCCTTCCTTTGCACTCTCACTTTCCTCTTCTCTACTGTTCCAGGCAAATGCTAGTCCAATATCTTTATGTAGTCATAAGCCTGCATGTCAGCTTTTAGGAGGCTGTGGACCATCTTGAGAATCTGATGAAAGACAGAGGTACTCACCTTATAAACCTTTCCCATATACATTATATGACATTCTTAGAGTCCACAGTTAAGACTCCTAATAAAATAGAAAGAGTACTAGATTTGCAGTTATAAAGATCTAAGTTAGAAGTGTGATTCTATATGTTCCTAGTTCTGTGGATAATCTCTCTAAGCCTCAATTTTTGTCTCTAATACTGAGGCGTAATAGCCAGCACAGCAGGTTGTAAGGTGCCAGACACAGGATAAGTCCTTGGTTCTAACTTCCCCATCCCAACCTCCCAGATGTGTTGTTGTCATCTGCATATGCCTGGTGCTAACAGTTTGGTGCATATAGTCAGTAATGGGTTGGGGTTTCATTTTAAGTTTAGATCTTCATGTATTCACTTAAAAATATTTATTGAACCTTTACCATACTATGTGCTAGCCACAGTGGTGAGTGCTGGAGTATTCAGGGGTGTGTGTGTGTGTGTGTGTGTGTGTGTATCTGGCCATGATTATGAAAGGTATACAGAATTAATTACAATTTGGGAGCTCAGGAAGCTCAGTTATGATGACCCAGTACTAGTTCATCTCTAGAATACAGCATCTCCTTGTTATTAGTGTAAAACATTTCACCCATTTCACCCACCAAAAACACATGCTGTGATACTTCCAATACTTTTATCATGTGATCAAAAGTTGACCCTTTTTTGACACCATGAATCTGTGTGAATACACATCACCATACTTAACTGTTAAAATTCAAAGAAAAGAGTCTGTGTTAAGGATATTCTTGAGTAGTCAAACCTTAATGAGAAGTCTTCAGTCTGTATATATTGAATACATGGTTTTGACATTAATTCAATATGGTAAAGATCAATACTTTCACTAGCTGAATAAAATGGTTTGTACTTTGTACTAAATTTGTACAATGTACTTTGTACATTGTACTTTGCACAGTTATTAAATTGCACTTGGAGGGCACAAATTTTATACCATGGCTAAAAGTGCTTATTATTTTTTATACTTGTCAGGTTAGTCTTCAGCATAGTTCTTCATTTAAAAGGTAGCCAGTTTGCAGCATTCTAGTCATTTGGACTCAGTATTCAAAATATCTGGAGGCTCTGCCCCTTGGGTTCTTTCTACAAGTCAATCAGCTTGTCCGAATATATTAAACTCCTGCTTTGCCCTAAGCCTGGCTTTCTGGTAATAATATGGAAAGATTAGATTTAGATAATTGTAATTTTCTGACATCTTCATATCTTTGGTGTCATTCTCTTAGGTTATGACTTGTCATCAAGCCTTCATAATTTGTGTGTCCAATTGAGGAAGAGAGAAGTACAAGGATCTAGTCTAAACTTGAGGGTAATTTTTATTCTTCAGTTTGTGCCCTTTCCAAGTGTGTTTATCTTTACCATCAATTCACATTTACTGAACATCTACTATTTTGCACAGTTCTGGGGCAGGGACTGTTAAGAATGTAAGCAATGGATATCATCTATGTCTATTTTGCATAGATCTCGGGAAGCCAAATGGAGAATTTCACCTGTTACATGGGCCAAGAAGCAGGAAGAACCTCAGCTGTCTTTTAAAAAGAGCAGTCTAGAATGAATATTGCCATCATAGTTGCAGTAACTGAAGTGGCATTGTGTGTGGATATTGTTAGATACCACTGCCATGAGTGGATCCTAACCCTTCCATTGTCTCTGCTACACCCCTCTTCAGTCAGATTCTAGGCAAAGGCTTGATGTTTAAGTCTTTGGTCCTGTCCTTGTTCTATGACTTCCAGGGGTGGAGAGAGAGTAAAAGGATCTGTCTGCTTTGTTATCTGCAGTTACAGACAAGGTGCTCAGAACATCCCCCAGTTAGGGAGGGACATAAGTACTAGATAGTAAAAATTGGCAGTAGTCATCACATTCTGTATCCAATAAGGCAAGCACTAGACTTGGAATTAGTTTGGAAGTGGGAAATTAATTGCTTTTTGGGAACATGGTATAAGAGAATAATAGTAGGATAATAGTAGAATGGTAATTACAGTAGAATAGACCTGTAAACAGAATTTTGAAGAATAAATAGACAAAAATCACCGAACAAATAATAGTAAGTCCAGGCACAACTAATAGCATGTATCGAGGCCTCAGTCAATGAAACAGCCTATAGGTGAATTTGGGGAGTAGAGAAAGAAGAAAGGCCACAATAGGCAGTTTTCCTCAGCCAGATCTGATTGTTGAACTAGATGATGGGTGGCATTGCAGTTTTCAACAGAGGCAGGCAATGTCTTATTTATTATATTCATATATTTACTTATTCATGTATTATTATATTGGAGATTGAAACTAGTAAGACCTTTGCCCTGAGCTACATCCCCAGTCCTTTTTATATTTTTTTAAAATTTTGAGACAGGATCACAAGAGTTGAGAGTACAAATATGCTCTAGCCTGCCTGACTTCACTTTTACATTTTAGAAAATTCACCTGTGTCCTTCTATAGAGAGCAGATAGCCTGATGTGGTATGGCTGGGGTAAGTTTGGCACTGGCATAGAGAAATCAAGTTTCTAATTCTGGCTGTTTCACCTTTAGTTGTGTTATTTGGCCTCTAATTTGACCTTTATCTAGGACTCATTCTCAATAGTTTCTTTTAAAATGCTTTGGCTAGATAAGACACGTCTAACGTGGTCTATTCCACATTTAGATTTCCAGGGCTTTGTTACTCTAAAGGCATGGTAGACTCTGACTAATAAAAGGTCTTCAATTCCAGAGTAAGGTATTTAAGTGACTTATCTGTTCAACAAATATTTATTGTATGTTATTTATGTGTCAAATTCTGTGCTAGGCGGTATCAGAGAAATAACAGTATATGAGGAAAGTCCTCCTTAGCATGTGAGATCTTTAGAATGAGATCTTATATTCTAGAAAGGTGTAGGGGTGGAGCCAACAATAAAGAAACAACTGTATAATTATTTAAGGTGTTCATGTTTACTATAAAGGAAAGCAAATTAGAGAGATTGACAGTGACAGGAGAGAGGCACTTTCAACACAGGCTGACAGAGAAGATTTTTCAAGGAAGTAAAAGAGATTTAAATGAAAGAAGGGCTCTAGTTTCCTGAAAATAAACAGAAAAACTCCATGCAGACAGATTAAATAAATAATAAGTGAAAAGGTCACAAAGTGGTATGTTTAAGGAAAGGTAGGAAGGCTGGTGAAGGTAGAGCTCAGTCAAAGAAGTTTCAGGTAAACAGAAGAACAAAGGTTCTCACTTGTGTTAAAAATCCATCAAGAAAATCCACAGAATGTGATAGAGTGACCCTGACAAAGTACAGAATAGATGGCTTCAGAGAAGTTGCCAATGGCTAACCTTCCTCCACGGATTGCTTTCTTCCATTCTCTCTGTGTGGAACATATCGTTTAATGCTTTAGGTCCACAAACAGGAGCTGGTCATATCTTCATGGAATAGAAGCCCCTCTGGTGGGCTCAGAGCAGCACACGTATTTTCAGTCATCAGTATCATTTTTCTTTACTTTAAATCTTATAACTTTTCCTCTAAACAAACTATTCTGGTCCAGTAGGTTTTTGCTCAAGATGTTTGTTTAGCCTGGGTTTGCCCTTGATATCATCTTACGAATCTAAATCTTTCTTATCCTTTAAGATACAGCTCAACAACCAACAAGTTCCCTCAGGAAATTTCTAATATTCCATCCTGAAAGAAATCTCTGCTGCTCTAGTGCACTCACCCACCTCTTTGTTCACTTTAGCTGACCTTCCATCTACATTCACATTCACGGACACCCCCTCCCCCACCATAGGGTAGTAAGCCTGTCCCAGGCACAGTTGGTGCGACAGGGGGACAAAACACTATTCTACTTGTGAGTAAGTCAGAATGCAAAAGTGAACTCAGACTACAAAATCAATCAATGAAATATTGAAAAGTATTGCAATCAATAATTTTTTTGATCAGGAGCATGTTTACTTAGTGCCATAGTAAGCACAATGAGTAATTTAAAAAAAAGTGAGATATCAAATCCTGACTTTAGGGCAAGTAACTCACTGGTAAAGTGTGCCCTTAGCATGCACAAGGCCCTGGTTTTGATCTCTGGCACCACCAGGAAAAACATTTTGACTTTAAACAAAGTTGTTATTTTACAAATGGAGTTTATAAATAATTTTTCAATGTAAGGAATAGATATTAAATAATTGTTTACTAAAGATTTAATGTAAAAGTCAAATATAGAAACTTAATTGGCCAATTCAATATGATAATAACAATAAAGAAATAGTCTGATTTCCTCCTATATGACTCTTGCTGACGTAATAGTATGGATCCCTCATGTAGTAAATATCTATATAGATCAACAGATTAATGACAAATATTACAAAATTCTCTACCAGCTAGACACTGAAAGAATGACCCTGAAGGTGTATATATCTGATTATGTGGATAGATTCACTCAGATAAAAAGTAACTTCATTAAAAAATAAGACACTAGGATAGAAAGCCAAATGAATGATCTTGGAGGATAAGTGATATGAATTCACAGAAGTCTTAAAGAAAAAACCATGAGTTGGCCCCTTTGATATTAGCACAATTCAGATCAAAATAGGTAGAGGAGAAATGCCACATGGGGCAAATAATGTGTATAAGGATGAGCCTGGGAGCAGTAAACTATTAGAAAGTATACGGAACAGTATGGAGTTCATTCTATCTTATGGAGTTGTTTGATTGTCTTGTTTATCATTATCCCTAGTGTCTAGTATATGGTCTAACATAAATAAGTGTTGGACACATGGATTTTAACATAGGCATGAATAAGCCTTAGAAATATACATGATTAATTGGGAGCATGGCTTAAAGAAAATAATGTTTCTAGACAATTAACCTGCCAGCAATGAGCATGATGGAAAAGAGTGAAGAAAGATGACATCCTGAGAAACTTGTGGTCACCTGAAAGTGCAGTTACATGGGTCTGCTCCAGAAGGTCCCCATGAGTGTAAGAAACATTTGAAGGAATACATAAGAACTCATGATGCCTATGAGTGACCAAGAAGTAGGAATCAAAGATGACACCAAGGACTAGAAGGATAATGGTGAGTCTGCAGGGCCTATGGAATTGTAAGGAAGGAGGATGTTTAAGGCTAGTCTTAGGAGAAAGGTAAATCTTAAGGGCAGGAGGAGGGAAGGCTTGAAGATGCAATTGCAGAGATGAGCATTGGAGTTGCCTGCTCTGCTCCTCTGGAAGGGAGCAGGTATAGGTCCTAAGAGAAAAGTCCAGGCTCCTAAGGAACTATATTAGCAAAAGCAGCTAGTTATTGCCCTCAGAGTTTGATATCTGGACAGCTGTGCAGTGAAATGTGAGCCTCATATGTGAGTTGAAATTTTCTAGTAGCTTCATTAACAAGGTGAAAAGAAATAAGTAAGGTTAAGTTTTATTTAACCCTGTAACCAAAAGGAGTATCATTTAGGCAATATAAAATTCATTATGAACCCCAGAGCAGCATAGCAGCTGCAGTTCTGGGCCTGGTGAGAGCTGAAGGTATGCACAGTGAATTTCACGTAGACGTGCAGCTTGGGACCTCAAGAGCAGCCTGGTAGGGACCTGCATCAATTCCACCATCAGCCCGGGACATTTGGAGCATCCCTGGGGTCCTATCTGGGCTCTGCCCAGCCACCACCCAGTAACAGAGCAGCCACAGTAGTAGTCTTGGCTGGAGCTGAAGGCGTGCACTGTGAATTTCACCTAGCCTTGAAGCCTCTGAACCGTGCATGTTGGATTCACCTGCCACAGTGGAATACAGGAAAATGACAACACAAAAGAGCAAAATGCAGTCTGACACCTTTAGTCCATCCCAAACAAGCCAAAGAGACACAAACATATAAGAAAGTATAAGCCACACATCTGAAACTTCTGAAATGATAGCAACTGAAGTAAAGAAACACTTCCATGAAGCTCTAAAGAAACTGAGACTAGAAATGGTTTCCCAGGTAAAACAAGACATGATAAATGTAATTATAGAAATGCTAAACACATCTAAAGAAGATATAGTTGGAAAAATAGAGGAGCACTGCAAAAGGATGGAAACCCTGAATGAACAACACAAAAAAGAATTAGAACACATGAAACAGATTCAAAGAGATATCCAGGAAATCAAGAATGCCATTGAAAGCTGGCAAAGTGGCCTCAGTGAATGTGAAAATAGACTTTCAGACCTCAAAAACGTGATTGCAGCTAGTGAGGAAGAAAGGAAACATCTTTCAAAAATAAGGAATCAGAAAATAGCAATTCAGCAGTTGCAAGATGACACAAAGAGAAACAATATAAGACTGATAGGTGTAAATGAAAAAGAAGGAGAAAACACAAATGATATAAAAACACTATTTAAAGAAGTAATAGCTCAAAATTTCCCAAACATGGGAAAGGAAACATATAGAACTTCAACTGGCCATAACCAAAATAAATCAACACCCAGACATATAATCAACATCCCATAAATTCAGCATAGGAACAGAATATTAAAAGCTGTGAGAGAAAAGAAGCAAATCACCTATAAAGGAAAGCCCATGAGAAACACAGCAGACTTCTCAACACAAACAATGAAGTCAAAAAGAGCATGGAGTGAAGTATTTCAAGTCCTAAAGGAAGACAACTTCCAACCCAGACTGATGTACCCTGCAAAACTATCCTTCCAAATCAGTGGAGAAATAAGATACTTCCATGACAAAGAGAAGCTGAAGAACTTCATGACCACCAAACCAACCCTGCAAAGAATACTGAAAGATACTCAAGATAGACATGAAAATAGCTACAATGTAAAGATCAACAGAAGAAGAACTCCAAGCAGGGTAGACAAGTAGAGGGAAAAGGTAAAGAAACCACTGCAGAAAGATAACATGACTAAAACAAGTCGATATATATCAGTTATAACCATTAATGTAAATGGCCTCAATTCACCAATCAAAAGGAACAGACTGCCAGAATGGATCAAGAAACAACATTGTACCATATGCTGTCTACAAGAAACCCATCTAACCCAAAAGGAAATTCATAGACTGAAAGTCAAAGGATGGAAAACAATAATCCATTCAACAGGAACCCTCCCCCCAAAAAAAAGCAGGAGTAGCTATTCTGTTGGCAGATGATGTGAACTTCAAACCAAGAATGGTCAAAAGAGATAAAGAAGGTCACTACATACTGGTTAGGGGAAAACTCCAAGAGGAA
>RJWT010050922.1:0-10775 GCA_004365215.1 Cuniculus paca
TGGATGAAAGCTTGTTATTTGAAACAACATGCATGGAACTAGAAATCATGTTAGCTGATACAAGCCAGGCACAGAAAGATAAGTATCACCTGATCTCAGCCATATGTGAAATCTAACAAAGTTGATATACAAGCTGAGGGTCAAATGATGGTCTGCAAAAATTAGGTAATATAGAGAAGTTGATGAGATAAGGAGATGTTGATCAATATTTACTAAGTTATAGTTGGATA
Source organism: Cuniculus paca (assembly GCA_004365215.1). Lineage (NCBI taxonomy): Eukaryota > Metazoa > Chordata > Mammalia > Rodentia > Cuniculidae > Cuniculus > Cuniculus paca. The sequence goes on from RJWT010050922.1 coordinate 231, forward strand.
AGAATAAACTTTTCAGTACTTACTAAGTTATTGTTGAAATAGAGCAAAAAGTTTAACAGTGATATTATAAGGTCTGGTGACTATAAATATCAGTAATTCATTGTCTATTTTACAAAGAAAAAATTTTGAATATTTTCACTATAAAGAAATGATACATGTTTAAGGAGATAAATATGTTTAAAATGATTTAAAATTATACATCATAAACACATCAAAATATCAAATAATACCCTATAAGTATGAACAAGTTTTGTTTTTTTATATCAATTAAAATTAATAAAATATAAATACCAAAATATTTTTGTGTGACCCAGAGATATAATTAGTAATATAATTGGGCTATTCTTAACTATGCTTATGACTAGTAGCTATGATGTATAAATAAAAAGAGTGATGCTATAAATATACTTTATTTAAAGGAGAAATAACTATGTGCACAAGGTAACTAAAAATTTCTTAAAAAAACACATGATATTAATATTTAGTAATCTATAAAACTGGCATTATTTTACTGACTTTGACTTACAAAATGGTATTTTCATATAATTCAGCTGAATGTAACCAATAATGGCTTTACCGCTGTCTAATTCATTTATCAAAGTGCCTGATTTATGTTTCCAAGGTAATTCATCTTGACTACATTTAAGAAGCAATACCTTTGGCATAATGTAGACTGTTAAAATAAACAAAAAGCTAAGAAAAAGAGCCTTTTGATTACAGGCATATTATGGACTTGGTGACAGACATATTTCTGTACTCTTCATTTATAAAACAAAAATGCTTAATATCATAAAAATTTTTGAGAACTTTAAATTTTCAGAGAAACTATAAACAGAGAAAGGAAAATGTCCAGGTGCAAGAAGTAAGGGGGAACTCAGAAAGGAAAGCTTTCACATAAACTTCAGCTTGAGTTTTTAACCCCACATATGTGGTCTTGGCCCCTGTAAGATGGAAAACTAGAAATGAGGCTGCTGGAAAAGAAGGAACTGGTGCTCTCTTAGTGAACAGAGCACCCATAACCCCATCCACCTGCCAGGAGATCTAACTTCAAGTTTATATCTGTTCCACACTTAAAATGACTTTTAAAAATTAGCATAATGAAAACAAAGTTTTCCTTCAAGAAAACGTGTGGACTTTCAAATTTAAAAATCAACAAAGAGCAAGACAAATGGCCTTTTGATGGCTCAACAGAAGCAAAAATATCAAAAAGAGAAAAGCACAGCTCACAAAAGTATGGCAAATATGAAAATGAAACATACCATATCTACTAATATTGGTGCAAGTATATTACTTATTACATCTAACAATCCTTACAACAATTCAGTGCAGTAGGCTTAATTATTATCACCTATTTTACAAGTGAGGAAATAGGAAGTTGGCTTTTCCATTGTTAGGACAAAATAACCTGACACTTGCACCTTAAAGGAGAGGTTTAACTTGGCTTAGGTTTTAGAGGTATCGGTCTATAGGAAGATGGTTCAAAGAGAGAAATATGATAGGACAACAGGCAGAGGAAAGATGTGCAACTCTTGGCACTCAGGAAGGTGAGAGCAGAGGAAGAGACCAAAAAGGAAAGAAGGATCCAGGGACCAAAAATAGACCCCATGACCAACCTATACATCACAAGGGTACTTACTAATCTTTGGGCATCATAAAAGCCAGTCAAGTTAACAATCAAGATTAACTGTTACAGAAGTTACACAGTTATACCACCAATACCAGACTCATTTAAACCTGGTAGTTTGAGTTCATAATTCATACTCTTATTTATTTCATTTTAATGTTTATTCAAGTCAGTAAAACACTAAAATTCAAAAATTAAGAAAGAAACTTGTATAAGACAATTCATCTTAAAGTAGGGGAAGATACAAATCATAAATGGGGAGAATATATTTACAATGTGTACACTTAACAAGCCAAAAATCTGTGTGTCTTGATTTAAAAAATTTAAAAGGAGAGAAAACTCCATAGAAAAAAAGTCAAAGTTATAAATATTTAACAGAAAGAAAATGATATTTTGGTAATGAAAAAAATGTATTAAGTGATACTCAGTTTCACTAGCACATCAGAGAATTTAAGTTTAGATCACAAGGCTCAAAGTATTTCACATATCAGATCAGAAAAAATCTGAAAATATGGTTTCTGAAACAACATAGAGAAATGTCTGTTAGTGAGGAGCAAAATCTGGTAAAATATTCTACAACCCAGCACTTTTACTCCTCATTAAATACCCCCCAGCTGAGTTTCCCAGCCTGAATACTTTAAATAGATTGCAGTCCTATGGAGCTAATGATCTCCTTTGCCTGAGGGTAGGCCAAGAAAGACCAGAAGTGAGCAGGGGGAGACTGATGGTATCTATGGTCTAGGGGCAAAATAGAGCATGGCAGTTACTTATCTGTTTGCAACAATATTGGTCAATCTGAAAAATAGAATTTGGAACATTAAAAAATAATTTTATAGAGAACAAAAATATATATTAATTGATAATCCAAAATTAATGTTGCTCCTTAGATATGACTTAGAATAAAATGTGTGAAAAAACATACTATCTTCAAATTATCATGTATGTTTTTCCTGCAAAAGAAATAGAAGAATGAGAAAAATTAAGTATATCTGATTTTATTCTAAAAAAACACATGTACATGAAGCAAATAAAAAAAGTCAGCATTTATTAAATCTGGATCATCAGTGAGTGATGCTACACTGTTTGATGTATTTTTGAATTCTTTCAAATATTGTTCATTTGAAGTTTCTTTTAAATAGAGATATTAAGTAAAAGCCAACAGATAATTATCACCTCTGACTTTACTTCTACTTCAGCTTTTAGCTGAGGATAATATGTAGTGGACAAAAGTTCAGATCATAGCAGTAGTTTGTTAATGTTAAATTTTCTAGCATGCCATAATTTATTGTAGTGAAATGGAAGAACATCTTCGTTCTTAGAACTAACTGAATGAATTTAGAAAAAGCAAAAGAAACGAAGAAAAAGACAGAGGGGTAAGAAGGGAAAGAGGAAAAATGAAAGGAAAAAAGGGAGGAAAGAAGGAAGGAGTAGAGGAAAAATGAAAGAAACATTTTAATCAGTGTAATAAAATGTCAGTAAAACAACTGGGTGTTCATTGTATTATTCTCACAATTCATATATAAATTTAGAAATTATAACAATCAAATTGAAAATACAACAAAAGTAAAGAACATAAAATTATGAAGTTTAATTTTAAATCTTTCATACATACACATTCTAAATTCCTTTGTTCAATCTACCTCCTAAATTTACATATGTGCTTGTGTGTGTGTATGTGTCTGTGTGTATATATGCTCTCCATGATGTATTTAGCTCTTATTATTATTATTAAAATTATTTTAAACACAAAGAACATCTTGACAAAAAATTCTGATTGCTTCTATAAACATAGTGTTCTGAAAAATTCCTTCTGTCCCCTTGGAAGTTATTTTTAAGCTTAAACATTATACTTGGAAATTATTACTACCAATAAAAATGTCCTTCTGTCCTAGAATGTATACTTTGGAAGGTACTTAGGATTTGTATTTGTATCTTAGTACTATGTACATTAATAATAACATATATTTATATATATATATACACACACGCACTTCCTGAAGCCATCACATTGGGAGTTATAGGTTAAATACATCAATTCAAGCACTCAGCCATTACAATATCTGTGTATGTTAACATTATGTAAATGGAGATATTCAGCTTTACTTTATTGATCAGTTTTAACATATTAATCGGGATAAATTCATATATCATTAATTTAAAGAGTTAACTTCAGTGGTTTTACTATACCCCAGAGTTATACAACCATCATCACAATCTAATCTTATTTAATTTATTAGTATATGTTTTGTGATGCATAGCACATTAGTCCTGGGGAATTGGTACACGTACATATCAGATCTTTATCCTCTTTACTTCCTCTTCCTTTCCATCTAACCCTATCCCCAGAAACCGTTCCCATCTCAACAGAATCTCTGTTTCCTGTCATGTATGTTTTATTTTGTTCTTCAGATTACTTTTATTTTGCATTTAGCACCTAAGCCATATAAGAGAAACTACGCAATATTTAACTTTCTGTGTTTAATATATTTCACTTAGGATTATGATCTCATATTGTCATCACACCAAAATGAGTTTTCACAAAATCAGCACATTTCTCTATTTTTTTCTTCCATATCCAATCTCTTTCCACTATCCTAGGCAACCACCTGTATAGTACCACATAACATAATGATTTCATGTTTTAGCATGTACATCATTCCTTCACCAGTTAGTGGAGATTTGAGTTTTTTCTACTTTGAGGCCATATAAGTAATTACACCATCAACATTTGTGTGCAAGAGTTTATATTAACATAAATTTTCATTTCTCCTGGAATGGAATTTCTGGTGACATGGCAACCTTGGCATTTTGAAGAACAGGTAAATGGTTTCCCCTAGGTTCAATACATTTTCATAAGAGTAATCATGTAAATTATGATGGATGGGTGGATATATAGATGTCTTTGAGGGCTTCAAGTTTTTATCCCACAGCAACTAGTGTATTAATCACAGCTAAAAATGTGGCTGTAAATTATTTCTTTGCTTATGTTAACGTATTCTCAAGTTTTGTTATTTTTTGTTTCAGTGGAAGAGTATTTTCTTCCAATTACTCACTTCTAGAAAATACCTCTTAACTGTGCACTATTTATAACCAAAATTCCAATAGGTTGGAAAAATATTTTACTTAGGATTTGAAAAACTACAAAACGGGGCTGGGGATATAGCTCAGTGGCACAGCAGCTGCCTGGCAAGTGTGAGGCCTTGAGTTCAATTCCCAGTACCAAAAAAAATGAAAAACAAAAACAAACAAACAAACAAAAATACCTACCAGTCAACTTAGTGGTTTTCTCATATATTAGACAAATTTTGACTAGATGATAAGCGTAAAAATTTAATGTTTACATTAATAAGGGCATTAGCAAGAGCTTTGCTCTCAAATTAGCATTTTCTGGATAGAAAACACACTGGTATCCTTTCAGCCTTGAGGGTTATATGTGTATCTTAATAACCATAAGGAGATTAATAGTCTATATTACACTCTTAAGTATTAACATTTCAAATTCTATTTTATGTGCTATATTTAAATGCAATGTGATTAAATAGAAGCCTTGAAATTAAGAATTTTAAATATCTGAGTTCTTTCCTAAGTAATCAATTGGCTATAAAAGCAAGTCTCTGTGTTAATTTGAAAATGAACAAGGACTTTGGAGTTATATCCACATTGGTCCCAGGCTGCTGTTGTATTAATTATTAGACAGATTAACTACACACTGAGCTGGCACTTTTCATTAAACAGCTGCTAAAACATGAGGGATGAACAATGTCTTGTGTTTTAGCTTTGGATGCACGCACCCTGAGGCTATTTAATATGCCTTAATAAGCTACTGTTCTCCATGCAGAAATATTTCACTTACTTAGAGAGTGTTCCTAAACACCTCAGGTTGGAAGTTTTCAGTGTCTATCCCTAGTTTCAAGTGAAAAAAAAATCAAAGATTTGTTCTGTCTTATTTTGTTAAATTCACATTTAAAGATTTAATTAATTTACATTGAAAAAAGACACAAAAATATGATATCTCATGCTTATAAAGGCAATGGGTATTTGTTTATGTGATTAGAAGAAAATAAACACATATGTCTATTACAGCCAATCATGAATTTCATTGTTTAAGTTTAATCTGTTTACATTTTCCTGCAAATAATTTATATATTTGTAATAATTACCATTTTGACTAATTCGTTCTCAATATAATCTTGAAGTAAAATTCCTCCATCATGTACTTAATTTAAAATGTCTCTATACTATACTTCAGAGTTTAGACACTGTACAGACTTATACCATGCGTATAAGTTTATACCAGTACTTATAAGGCACTCAAAATTTTGAACCTGAAACTGTTCTTTAATGCTACTCCTTTAATATCTACATGAATACACATTAAAAGATTTTTCTTCTAATTTTAAAATTTTAAATCCCTGTATGTTACTTATGAATCCTGTCTTCATCTCTTAACTTCTGGAGAAAATTTTCCAAAATGAATCATGTCTCTGATAAAATATAAAATGAATATATAGATATATATTTATATTTATTCAACTGGTTTTTAATGAAGTAATCAAAACTTTTTACAAGTAGCTCAAAGAACAATTCAAAAACCCACTTCTGTAGAACAAGAATACTGCCATAAATGTGTACATGGATATAAAAATATTTACATCCACAGTAGGAGAGGGAAGTCAATGGAAGCTCTACTGTAGAGGCCAAAGACTAAGTGAATCATTCTTGTTTTATGCCAATTTGACTTACAATTTTTCAACTTTATGATGGCGAGAAAGGAATATGCGTTTGATATAAACTATCATTCATGTTTTGAATTTTTGTCTTTTCTCAGCATAATAGTTTTCAGCACTATGCTGGGTAGAGATAGTGGGTCACAGCTCCTGGTCAGTCACATGATCAGTACAGAAAACATGAGTGCTCTACAATGCAATGTTATCAGTGTTTTTGGTTTATTGTGTTTTGTGTTTACTCATCCTCTGTGGTTGCAAAATATCTACCCGTATGTGCACATGAAATATCCAATTGTTTATCATAAAATATAATTTGTGTTAGATGATTTTGACCAACAGTAGGCTAAAGTAAGTATCCTTAATATGTTTAAGGTATGTGAGACTAAGATATGATATTGGGTACGTGAGGTATATTAAATGCATGTTTTTACTTATAATACTTTCAATTGAGAATGGATATATAATATAACACTGTTATAAGTCAAAAGGCCTCTTACATGTGGTAAGAAATAACAATGACCCTGTGAAAATGTTTCCTAATTCCTAGAACCTGGGAACATCTTACCTTAGGAAAATAAACTTTGTAGATGTAATTTCTTAGTTACATTGAGATGGGAAATTACCCTAGATTATGGAGATGGGAAATTAATGCAGATTATGAGGTTGTTCCAATATAATTGCAAGGGTTTTATGAGAGAAATGCAAGAGTGTAAATGAAGAGAGACAGATGGTAACAATGGAAACAGAAATTAAAGTAATGGTTTTTGAAGTTTGAGAGAAAAGCCATAAACCAAGCAATTTGATTGCAATTACAATAGGAAGCTAGAAATGGCAAGCAAGCATTCTCCCATTGAGCCTTTGGAAGGAATGCTGCCCTTCCAGTACCTTGATTTTAGGTCCTCTGACCTCCAATACCATATGACATCAAACTCATATTGTTTTACAGAACTCAATTTGTGGTGCTTTATTACAGCTGCAAAGGGAAAGTAATAGATATGCCTTAGACAAAATTATATTGCATTGATATCATTTTTCTACAATTAATAGATTTATAAAATAGTTCAAAATAGTATGTTATGGATTTAATGTTTGTATTCTTCTGAAATTAACATACTGAGACCTAAACACCATATAGCTGCATTAAGAGATGGGCCATCCAAGGAAGTAACCAATTTTTCATAAATTTGGGATCCTGATTCAATAGGATTAATATCCTTGGCAAAAGAGAAATATTAGACTGTTCATACCTGTGTTGTGCTTTCTCTCTCTCTCGATCTCTCTCTTCCCCCTTCTTCCCTCATTCTTATTTCATGCACATATTGAGGAAAGGTCATGTGAGCACACAGAAGGTGACCATCTGTAAGCAAAGAGAATACTCACCAGAAATCAAGTCAGATATAACCTTGGTCTTGGATTTATAGCTTATAGAACTTTAAGGAAATAAACGTTGCCTGATTAATCTCCCCAGTCTGGCATTTTGTGTTGTAGCCCACATGGACAAATAGACCATGAAAGACCAAAGATCAGAATTTCCATATTATAGAATCAGATCACCAGATATTGTGCCATCTGAAAAATGTAGTTTTCACTTAAAGCACAATTTTTTTTGTTTCTGTAGTGCTGAGTTCTTTTGCTCTTCATTGTGTATTTAAAATAATTAATTTTAAATTTGATTAGAAGATCCATAAGAAATTGAATCTCATCATAGCCAAATCCCCTAAGTCAGCTCCCTTCTCATACATTTATTTTCCAAATTTATGGCAACATTAATTTTTTTATGTTTTTATGAAACAGGATCTTGCTACATAGTTCAGGCTGATTTAGAGCTCGTTCTGTAACCAAGGCTGATCTTGAACTCACAATGATCCTCCTCTGGAGAGCTGGGATTACAAGTGTGCATCACCACACCTAGCTGTGGCAGCATTATTCCTTTGATCTTTACTCTTCTTTTTCCTCCCTTGCTCATTCATTCAGTTAGCCAAATTTTGCAGGTAAAAATGTCTTAAATCTCCTTTTATTTTCTCAATAATCATCTTATTATCATTACCTAAAACAATAGAGCACAATTTTTAAAACAATACTGTTAAGTACAAGTTACTTAAAAAAGAAAATGTGGAATTTATCACTTGAGCAGACTTTTTACTTACTCTTCTAATCTTTTTTTGGTACAAATTAATAAATAATGACTATAGTTAGTATCAGTGTATTATATATTTGGAAGTTACAAAGACAATAGATTTGAAAGGTTTTCTTCACTAATGAGTAAAGGTGGCAATGCCTATGTTAGTTTGTGTTAGTCATTTCAAAGGTTATTTATAATTCAGAACATCATGTTACATACCATAAATGCATGCATTTTTTATTTGGCAATAAAAAAGTACAAATGATAAAACAATACAAGAAATGCCTAGGCATTGACTATGAAATGGAAAAGGAAAAACGTGATTTCCCAACAGATATCTGAATGCTGATAATATTCTACTACTTATATCTTTTACTATAAATGAAGAAAAAAATAGTTTGGGTTGTGCATATGTATGGTTGTAATCATCTTTGCCATTTTCATCATCATGTATACTCATCCTAACATTTCCAATGTGCTAATAATTGCTTTGTACTACCACCACACTCTAGTAGGTGTATTTTCTGTCTCTCATTTGTAATATGGCTATTGGGAAAAATTAACAGTAAATTTGATGCCTGTGAGTCATTTTTCTTTTTTTAGTATGCAAAACTGGTTAATAATTGTGACATTTTGACCAAAGACACCATAATTTCATTAATACTAAACCTTTAAATAATTGAATAAACAAGTATTAAATTTCCTACAAGGTCGCTATCTGTATTTATATTCCAAACATGATAACACTTACAGACATTTTAGCTAGCACTAAATCATCTCTTTTACATGCAAAAGGTACATTAAGGTACTTTTCATCTTGTATCTATCTCGATAGCTACTTTGAACAAAATTAAAGTTATGTATGATGAATGTATATTGATATAAGTTATAGCATTAAGTAAAAAGTAAATAATACTATATTATATAATGAAAATTTGTTAAAAGAAAAGATGTAGGTACTCTTACAACAAAAAGGAGTAAATTGATAAGATGAATAGGTGAATTTGCCTGACTGGTGATAATATATAAATATAGATGAGATAGATAAAGATAGATATAGATAGAATCATACATCAAACCACTAGGTCAGAACTCTTAAGTATACACATTAAAATATACACAGGCCTAAATCCTGAAAAATATGACTTTAGAATTTAAAAAGTATATTGCAATTCCTTCTTATATTATGATGAAATGACCATTTAAGGTTAGAATATTGAGATATCACTTTAGAAAATTACCTCAATAGTCATCCGAGTTTTACCATTTAAAAAAGAAGTGAGCTTGGTTGTGCATGAAATTCTATAACTGAAATAAAATTTATGCATATAAAATCTATCTGAATACATGACTTGCTCTTCCTGAAATTCCTTCCTTCAGTTATAATGAAACACACAGGAGAGAAGATGAAAAGAACTGGAGAATAAGTTCTGATTTTAAAATCTCTTTGGGATAGCAATTATCATTAGTTCTCTATAAAATAAGTATTTGATTTATTTTACCAAGCCTAAGAAAAAACATATAACTATTACAGAAATCCATTTGACAAAATTCAGTATTCTTCCTCAATAAAAACTTGGTGTAGGAAGAATGAATAATTTAATTGACTTAGTATAGATCCTTTGCCAGTAAAACCTGTAGCCATACTCAATGGTGAAGAGCTGGAATCTTTCTGCTTAAGAATGAACAAATTATAATGAAAAATTTATATTATAAGAAATCAAACAAAAAGATACAGAAACTGGGAAGATAGAAACAAAACTCTGTTTGCATATGTCTACACAAAAAACCTCAAGAATGAACAGTGAAAGTATAGTGTTTTCTGAAATGGTGCTGCAACAATTGAATAAACATATCTGACACATAACTTCAGTGTAAATGCCCTGGACTCAATCCTCACTATCACAAAAAAAAGAAAAAAAAAAGTTCCCAAAACAAAACTACAATAAAAGAATCTAGACAGATCATATACCGCACACTGCAAAAAAGATAAAAAGAAAGAAAATAAAAGAAATTAAAAGTAATTAATAGATATAAATGTAAAATGTGAAGCAATATAATTTCCAAAGTAA
>RJWT010050923.1:0-10773 GCA_004365215.1 Cuniculus paca
GTCACCCAGATCTTTGCTTTTTGAAAGTAATTGATTAGGAGGTCCATTGATAAAATTTTGTATATCTGTGTTGCCAGGTAACACCATGGGTAATCAGTGCTCCCTTTACTACTAGAATTAAAGAATCAGCTCCAAAAACTACAGACCCACCAGGAAAAAAAAATCTGTTCTTTTAAAACCATTCTCAGTGTCAGTACCTGGTTGGGTTATGATTTTTCCAAGAAATAGAACCAATAGGATGTGGAGTAGGGAACCAAGAAAAGGAGGAAGAGAGAGAGATGATGGGAAATCAGCTCACATGGAGGTGGACATGTCCCTGGATCTGCAGTCTGCAAGTTGAAGAGCTGATCATTTCCTTGCAGTCTGAATACTGGCTGGCTGCAGATCCAGAAAGGCTAGTATTTCAGTTCAAGTCTGAACTAGGACGGAAGGAAATATGCATCAGACAAGAGGAACTCTCTCTGACTTGGCCTGTTGTCCCACTCATATCTTCAACTGACTGCATGCATCCCACCCACATCAAGGAAATCAGTGTGCTTGCCTCTGTCTGCCAAGTCAAATGCTAACCTCATCTCATCCAGAAAAATCCTCCCAGGCACACCCGGAATCGTACTTGAACAAAGCTCTTAATACCTGTGGCACAGCCAAGTTGACACACAAAATTAAGCATGGTAATCAGTACCCGATGTATTTGTGTCAGGCTGTTATGCATGGACACACCCTGCCATGTTTTATAGCTAAATTTTTAATTATTGTAGTAACAGTCATTTTGCAGTTGTTTTGGAGGAAGTATTTCCTCTCTGAGATGTGCGTGCTGTGAAAGTGCAGCCAAAAGAAAACTTTCTAATGGTTTTAAAAACCTTATGCTTTTCAGGCCACTTTCTCCTCGTTTGTGATCTCTAACATTTTAATGAAGATGGGGAGATAGCCTTGACAGCAACATGCATGAAGCTTGTGAATGGTTAAGAATGACCAACATGTAGCAGAAAGGAAAGTTTAGAATGTTGATGCCATTGGCTCATCAAAGCTACTAAACAGACACTGAAAAAGGGAGCAGAGCTAATGTGGCCTGGTGAAAAGGCCGGTGGATGGGGGCTCAGAGAACTGAGATCCCGCCTTGCCTAAGAGCACATCATTGCTCTGGTCTCCGTTTCCTTTCATGTGTATACAATTCCAGGCATACGTATTGTAAGATAATTCACATAAAACCCACCCAAAGTATGCAACTGAGTGGTTTTTAGGATATTCACCAAGTTGTACACTCTTCAACACAATGTTTTTCCTCACCACAAAATGAAACTTATACATATCAGCAACCCCCCCTTTTCCCCCCAAGTACCCCTCCTCCAGCATTAGGCAACCAATAATCTACTTTCTGTCTTTATAGATTTGTTTGCCCTAGACATTTCATGTAAAGAGAATCATTCAATATGTAATCCTTTTTGCCTTCTTTCACTTCGCATAATGCCATCCATTTTGGAAGAGGTATGTGCACCTAATTTTGATTGATGAAAAATATTTTAATGTAGGTTATACTATATTTGGGTTATCTATCCAATGGTTGATGGACATTTAGCTGTTTCTGTTGCTTGGCTATCATGATAAAGCTGTTATAATTATGTGTATACATGTTTTTAGTTCTCTTGGTTATATATGTATTCATGGAATTGCTGGGTCATGTGATAACTCTGTGTTTTTAACTTTTTGAGGAATTGGCAAACTTTTCCAAAGGAATTGTCCTACTTATTTTCCTATCAACTTCATGTGAATGCCCAAAGTTTTCTAGAACCTTGCCAATGCTCATTATTATCTGTCTTTGGATTATTATAACCCTATTGGATATGAAGTGGTATCTGATTGTTAGTTTTATTTGCATTTCCCAGATGGCTAATGATATTGGGTTTCTTTTTATTTATACATTATATTTAGATATCTTCTGGGGAGAAATACCTACTCAGATCCTTTGTGGATTTTTGAATTGAGTTACCTATTTACTACTGAATTGAGTTTTTAAAATATTCTCTAGATACACGTCCCTTGTCAGGTGAGTGATTTGTAAATAGCTTCTCCATGCTGTAAAGTTGCCTTTTCACTCTTCTGGTAACATATTTTAAAAAATAATGGTTTTTAAGTTTGGTGAGTTCTAATTGTGTTATTGTTTTGTGATTTGTGTCAGTGGTCATACCTAAGAAAGCTTTGCTTAACCAAAGGTCACAAAGATTTGTATTTTCCACTTAGGAGTTTATAGTTGTAGCTTTATATTGAGGCTCATGATCCATTTAGAGTTACTATTTGTATACAGATACAGAATTGGGAGAAAGACTTCCAATTCAGTTTTTGCATGTGGTTATCCAGTTGTTAGAACATTATTTGTTCCAAAGACTATTCTTGCCTCATTGAATTTTTTTAACCTCCTTGTTGAAATCAAGCAACTCTGTGAGCAAGGATTTATTTCTGGATCTTTATTCTATCCCAAAGGTCTATAGTCCAGTCTTTATGCCAAAACTGGATTCTGTTTTCTCATAGGAAGAATGTAGGAAACAAAGGTGTTGGTCTGTGTGATTCCCATGATTCCTTTGAGGTCTAACATTACCAACAGTAGGATCAGAACTCCTTCAGGCCATAAAGCACCACCCTCATCACAACCGTGGGGACCCCCATGGCATTGTTCCTCTTTTCTTTTTGGCCTAAAATTTCTACCAAGTCATTTTTAAAGGAGAAAAAATGATCTATTGTGTTCGGAAGGCAACATATCCCACTCTATGTTTAGCTGTACCTTAGCAAAACTTAGTTTTTCACATTAGTTGGTCTCATCTCTTTAGAAACCATAGAAAATAAGAAGCTCTTTAAAGGATTTGAAGTAGCTGTGGCAAAGATAAACATAGGATGGAGCTGTTTAAATCAAAGGAAAAATTCAAGAGGTGAATAAGAAAATAATGTTGAGTAGAAGGAAGAAGTTGAAATGTAGGAAAGAATAGCTTCTTTTAAAAACCAAGGATAAGAGAAGCTGCTTTGATTAATCAAAAAGCTTGTCTCTGAGTGTCTTGCATTAAAGGTAAGAAAGAAAAGAAATAACCCTTGTGTAATTAGAAGAGACAAGTAGTTCAACAGGAGCTATTTTTCACTAGGTCTTAACTCCACAGCAGTTCATGTCATGTGCGTTTGGAAAGATTTTGAATTAAATGGAAGGCACCATCCTTGATTACTACAAAATTATTTTTCTAGGAACTTTGCAATATATTAATGATAAAGTTCTAAAGTTGTAAAATTCTAACTCTGCAGAGGTGATTCTCTGTAGGAACTGAATACTGACATCCAAATACTCTGTCGGCTTGGCCAACTCAGTATGAAGTTAATGCAAGAGGAGTGGATGGCTGACATATCCCATAGTCACCTCTTTGTCAGTTATCTCAGCCAGAGACTTGGCAGAATGTCTGACATATCCAGTAGAAGCCTTTGCAGTTACAAGTCCCAGGCACTGATAGCAGTCATTGATGTCGCAGAATACAAGAGTGTCTGGGTTTCTGAGACGGTCTTAGGATGGCATTTCCCGAGCTGTTCTCTCGTTTCTCCCAAACTACTTGTGAACAACTTAGAAAGTAGATGACTCGGTTTGTGATAATAAAGTCCTATTATCATACTATCCTAGAACTTTTTAAAAATTTCACCATTAATAATAAAAGGTGTGGTTGGTATGTAAGTTAAACAAAGTGGGAAAATTTTTATCCAGTCACATTTTTGGGTTAAAGATTTGGGCAGTTTTACAGGTGGACAGAAGTGAGGGAAGTTTCCTGGGAGAAACAGGGCAAAAGCCATGTGAGTCATGTGCACCAATTTAATCTTTGGCAACAGAGTGATGAGTTAGGTATTATTTTCCTCCATTTCTGGAAAGGATGAAGCCAGGTTTCGGAGAGATAAATCACATGCTAAATGTATGTTTCTAGGTTGAGATGCATCTTTGAGTTCAACCTCGGCCTTTTCTAATTTAGAAGTCCATGTGTTTTTCACTGAATAATGCTAGCAGGTTGATGTCAAGGAGAAATGAGACCCTGAACCAGTCCTTTCACAAGCAGGAATAGTTTATGGCTGTGAATGTATCTAGTACCTGAAGTGTTAGAAAAAACGCATGTAACTGAATGATGGAAGAGTTAGCTGTCTAGTGTACTAGTTACGGTAACATATGCTGTAGTGTGTAAGTACACATTGTCAGCACTGTAACATACATGTGCATCTTTGCACTCACACATGTGCACACACACACAGACACAATGGTTTCTTACCCTCATCACAATTTAAGGCAGATATTCCTCATCAGTTAACCTTATGTGTGGTCTTTCAGATGCTCAGACACTTTCCAAATGATGAACTTGCCTTTTAAATTGCTGGAGTTCTATTCATTCATTTCACAGAAAGAAAACAAGAAAAAGAATCCTACATTTTTTAAAAAAATAATCAAGTAGTCTTGAAAGTGACACTCCTACCCCATTCCACTGGCCCTAATGTTCACTATCTAGTAACAGATTCATTCAAGAGAAAAAATCTGAGTAATGAGGCTTGGTAACAAACCTTGCAAAAGAGATTACAATCAGCGAAGTTCTATAGCATCAGGAGATACTTACTCATACGTGAACAGTTTCTGTCCTAATATAAATTACTGGACATAACGGCAGTGGTATAGCCGAACAACTAGCCCCTACCTCCCCGATTACAGCTTCCTCCTATGTGCGCCGAAATGCCGAAATTCCCACGAGTCTGTTACACGTCATCAGTGCGCGCCCCAAGCGCCGTCTCCTTCCCGCTAGGGATCATATAACCCCCACCCGCTCCGTACCCGGCGGAGGAAGTAGTTCAGCCACAATGGGTGAACATTCCTCTCCGTGTCCTCACCCCCAATAAATTCCTCCCTTAGGTATCTCCTGTTTCTCTACTGCATGGAAGTACTCTATCTCCTGCTTCTCTGTGCCGCTTTTAAAATATCCTATCAGTACACACAATGGATCCGGCTCTGTCTGAGCACCAATACTATAGTCTAAACCACAGACAAAGTTCTCAGTTTTAAAAAGCTTACATCCTGATAAAGAAAGGAAGAGATAGAGAGTAGACAAAAAAGATTATGCTTTCAGATAATGTTTTAAAACAAAAAGTAGAGCTATAAAACATTGGGTCCTGAGAGAGGGTGTGTGGGGAATGTCTTTCTGAGGATTGCCACCTAAGAAGAACAGGAATCAGCCATGCCCACACACATAGAAGCAGGATTCTCAGCAAGGAGCATCCATTGTCTGAAGGCACAAGATTCATGTTGGACTTTGCTGGTGCATCGAAAACCCAGAAAATCACAAAGAAGTCCTTTGGTGACATGAAGGATCTGGTCCTGAAGGTGCTCGGAGGCCTCGATGAGGAGATTCCATTTGACTGTCAGGATACTGAGAAAGATGCAGACAGTTTAATCTTCTCCAACCTCCCTTCCTCCTGATGCCTTACCAAGCCACTCTGGAACACCATCATCACCCCTTTTTCTCACAGCCTACTACCTTTGCCCTTGCCTCAAGCACATCAATATTCAGTTACCTTGTAGTGTGTGTATCTGATCTCCTCAAGTGGAATGAAACCTCCTGGAGAGGGGAGACTTGTATTAATTTGTGGCTTCCTCAGTAAAAAGCACCATTCCAAGAAAGCACTTAGGTCCTGAGTAAGTGCATGAATAAATGCACTGTGAATACATGAAAGAATGAAAATGGTGGAAGGTGTAGAGAGCAATATCCCCTTGTATTTAGCCGAGGCAACATGGTGTCACTTGGTCCCCACCAGCCTGTTGGGTCCAAGTCGGGGAGAGTTTGGTGTCTGCACAATTATGAGAAGCAAGTGATTTAAGAATGAGTCAAAGAGAAATGAAGATTTAGTGGCTTGGCACTGGGAGGAATAGTAGGGCAACTGCAGAAGTATGGGAGCAGGAGGAAGAGTCAATTTGAGTAAGGGAGGGAGTCGGTGAGAGAGAGAGAGTTGTGTTCTGACTCAGCTGATAAAAGGCAGAACCAATGGAGTACCCAGTAGGCAAATAATTAAAGGTTAAGTTGTGTGATGCAGACAGAAAGGGCTGCAGGAGTTCAGGAAAATCTAATAAAGAAAATAGATTTGGGTCTGAGGAATGAGAACAGACACTCAGGTAGCAAAAAAGCTAAACTGCTGGGTAAAATTATACAAAATATTTACTGAAAGTAATGGGATATTGTAAAGAAAGGACAAATTAATAGGGAATAGAAAGCTCTGAGAATGTGTTCATTAAGAGTCAAGAAATAAGAAATAAAGAAAAAAATGTAAAGAGCTCTTATCTTTTATTTGTTTAATTAAAAACTAAAATTACTACCCCTGTGCTCACTGGGCATTTCTGACTCCATGCCTGCAGAATAGGAAAAATAGCATTCTCTTCTGGGATTCTGCCGCCTGGCTTCTTTGAGGTTGGGGACATTCAGTTGTGTGGATTAAGACTGTGACCTGTGGAGGATATTTGATTGTCAGGATGACTCTGCAGAGCTCTTCCTTTTTTCTGGCCCCGTAGCCAACGGTGTTCAAATAGGTGGCTGCTTTTGTCATCCTGGATCCTTGGGTGACACATGGTAAGAACAAGAAATAGATCTTTGCTATTTTTTGTGACTATTACAAAAGTTTATTTAACAAAAAGTTTGATAGGAAAATGTGCATGACCTACTTTTCAGACACAGTGAAACTGACCGTTTGGAGAGGGGACATGGATTTCTCTGCTAGGCAGCCTTTATTTAAACTCATTCCAAGGCTTCTGGCTCGATGATACTATTTCTTCCAGTTACAACTATTCCAGTATTGTCCATTGCCTATTAGTAGCCATCTCCACACACTCATTATCACTAGATTCATAAAGGGATCCAATCTCCACAGTATTCCCTGGACCTTTGTGCCACCATTTACTGTCAGTGATAACTTCTCGTCCATAAATTTCTTGAGGTCTGCTTTGCTCGTTGTGGTGCCTACTCGGCAGGCTCTGAGCTGCTTGGAAAGATCTTTGCTATTTTTAGCTACTGAGATGTTGGAGTTGTTTATTAATTGTGGCAGCGTGACATCTTGCTTTGACTGATGAACTCACCATCATTCTGGGGGATGAAAGGATGGATGCAGGCTGAGATCCACTCCTGAGATAGGAGACCGTGGAGACATTAAAGATGAAAGAAGAAAGAAACATTAAGTTGGCAAGTGATCAGATGATCCTGACCAGCATTCTAACCCGGCTGTCCCCAAAGGCCTCGAAGTGGCATGGCCTGGAAGCATCACTGCAGATGCGTTCGCCTGCTCATGCAAGCTCACTTGGTGAGAGAGGGGACAGACCTCACCTCCAGGAAGGTCGACAAGGCCCTGAGAGGGCTGGCTGTGTCCTTCCGTCTCAGCTCTCTCCTCACAGCTGGCACGACTTGGTTGGCTCGCCTGGAGGGTCAGAAAGTTGGGAGGACAGCTGGTGGTGCTTCCAGATCTCCCGCGCCACAATGGCGGGGACACAGGAGAACAAAGAAGCAGAGATAATCACAACCGAAAGCATAAAATAGAACAGCAATTTATAAACAGGAGAAAGCAAAATGCCCGATTGGTTTCTGACAAGAAGGATATATTTAGGAAGATAAAACCAAGCTTACATGAATAAAGCAGAAATTGATTTTCCATATGGGGCCTACCAATGTAGAGATTAGTGAAAAGAAAGGAGAACAAAAAGAGAACTAAGTCCATTTTTGTTCCAACAATGTGCAACACATTAGTGACTTTCCCTCCCGTGGGTGATGAGAGGGGTACAAGAGAAAGGAAATGAACATCTTTTTTAGGTCCATCTTTGACTACTTGTAGAAACCTAATTTTAAATTTTAGGAATTACATTTAAACTCTATTTGAGATCATTGTGTTAATATTTTTCATGGAACTTTTAAGTTTCATTGTGAACTTTAAATAGAAATAAAACACTGATTTTTTTTTTGTTTGAAACATTAGAAAAACGTTTTTCATTTTATTCCTTTTTGAAGGAAGAGGCACAGATGACTGAAACTAATTCTTTTAGGAAATTTCTTTCACACAAAGTGCTTACTGCTTAACACAACTTGACTTAAGCCCTTCCAGACTAGAAGTTCATTCTGTGGTTGATTTGTACCTGAATTCCAAGAGTCGGGGATCACACTGTGTGAAAGTGTGAGTCTGACAGATCTGCCTGACTTTTGTTCACTGTCCATAACCCAACAGCTCAATTCCTGCTGTCCATGTTTAAGAGAGAAATGTGTGCCTGCATGGATGGATGGATGGATGGATGGATAAATGGATGGATGGATGGATGGATGGATGGATGGATGGACAAAGGGAGGGCTGAATAGAGTTACCAAACAAGGGAGTTTGGAGAGGCTTTATGTAAAACCCAAATCTAAACAAACAGTCTTGAGTTGAAAGCAGTTTAACTAAGAGCTACTGCTGAAATCAGTTGACCTAGCTTGAGTGTGCTGCCACTTTAGTATGGCTTTAGTCAAGTCCTATTAATTTTCTCTGCCACAGGTCTCCACCGGAAGGAAGAGAATTCAAAGACCTATCATATGAGATTGTTAGGAACACACATAAGAACTATTATCTTTAAACTGAGCTTTCCTTCAATTGCTTATTTTAAAAATTGTATTTCAAATGCGTTTCTCTTCGCCTATATTTTTTGGGTGTTTATGTTATTTTTGTGATGTTGCTGGCTCTTTCACCTGCATCTTCATCATTTGTGGTTGAGGCTGTGATTTGAAGCAGTGCTCTGTTCTCTTCTTGCTGGTGACCCGTAAGGTGATGTCCCAGCTCATCCCAGGAATCTTCACAAGTCTGCAAAGCAGCTGTTTTACTAGGTCTTGAGTCTTAGCACTCATTTCTCCGGGGTTAGTGCCTGGGGGGAGGAAAAGCAATCAAAATGATTATAGAAACAAAATGAATGCTCTGACTTATCTTTTATACTTGAAATAATGCTTTCAGCATTAAACAGATAAGTCATTTAAAGCAGGAAGATCTTACCATCCTGAACTCTTAGAACAGCTAATTTGTTGTTATTAGAAAAAACGTTTAACTTATTATGTCAAGTAAACACTTGTTCATACTGCAAAAGTGATGTTCACTATATACTCCAAGGGACCCTACAGATGTAACTGTTCTTTCACTGATGAGGAAGCTGAGGCTGACCGAGCACCGAGGTACTTCCCAGCTGATGTCCCCCACCTGATGACGGAGGGGCCAAAGCAGATGTGAAGGTAGAAGTCTAGTTCTGTGTCTGACTGAGTGGAGTGTTGAAGATTTTATGGTTCTGTCTCTTCATATTACCGCTCAGAAACATGAAGCAGAGAGGAATGAAATGCACTAGCCAGAGCTCTACATTTTCATATTTTTCTCAGCCTAACACACTCTTGTTGAAACTCATTTCTAGACTTTCTACAAACCAATGGAGAAGTCACGACATTCTTTAATCGAATGCCCAATAAAAGAGCATTTTCATCTTTGTTTTTTGATGTCTTGTCCAGGGGTGAAATGTAAAAACGGGCTGCAGAGCCAAGAGTCCTTAATCTCTGTGGGTAAATAGCCTGCTTGGTCATAGAATGGAAAAAATCACCCTTAGGCAGGATGTGTTTTAAGTAAAATAAGTCTGTAGTCATTTTCTTTGTGAAGAGTGTCTCCAAGGCACTAAGGGGGAAGATAACATGACTGACCTTCTAAGTCATGTAACTTTAACTTACAGTCAGTATGTGGCATCAAGAGTAGTAAATCTCCCCTAGTGCCGTATGTTTTACAAGAACCTCCAGGTCACTTCAGGATAGTTCAGGTAGGGCTTGAAGTGCGGCGTCTTTTCAATAGAACAGTTATTTTTAGCTGTTAAGGTTTCTATTGTTTACTCAGTCTTCTTTTGGTTACTTGAATATTAGAGCGGGTATTCATAATGTATGTTAGGTGAATGATCTAATTTCAAAACCAAAAATTATTTTCCTTGAAAGATTAAGAAGTGTTCACTATTACCTTTTACAAATCTAGGAAGACAATGACTGTGAATCATTTTCTTTGAAAACTAGGTATCATGGTTGAATATAACGTAAAATTGCATCTTTTAAATGAAAACCTTTTAAATGAAATTTATAGAGTTTTTGTAACGGTCAAATGCCTGGTTGTATGCAAGCTGTTTGGGACAACCCTTGGTGCTCAATGAATGTCCATTGTGATGTCTCTATTTAACTACAATGCGTGTATCCAGTCCGAAGGGGTGTTTACCTTCAAACCTATGATGGACGGATAGCCTTGCTCTCATACTGGCCAAGTCCTCATTCATTCATTCAGTGCATAGTCACTGGGTATCCGTTCAGTGTCCGACATTATCCTAGACACGGGGGTTAGAACTGAGCAAATCAGATTGGGAACTCCGTTCCTGAGTTTGTGTTCTATTTGAAAGCTATGATCAGCCAGTATATGTGTGTAGTTTCATGGAAATCAATGCTCAACTAAAAATGATAGAGAAACGGCATAAGACTCCTTAGGATGTAAGGGACAAGGGCGTTAAGGAAGTGGGTGGTGAATAATCTGGACAGGGTGACCACGGAAAGTGTTCCTAAGAAGACATTTTAGTGCAAAGACAAAGGAGATGAGGATATCAGATGCGTTCTGCCCTGTGTCATGATATTTATGTGCCACACCACTTAGGTGTCGTCTCCACACCACGCGTCCAGATTCAATCCATCACGCTCCTCTCTCAGAGCCTGTCACGCA
>RJWT010050924.1:0-10776 GCA_004365215.1 Cuniculus paca
TTTTGACAAATTGGTGTGTTCTAGCTGTGTGTATTGTTTATTCCATCAACAACTTTCTGGAAGTGACTGGAGACCGAGGTCACCAGCAAGACAAAACAGAATTTTATAAGCAACTGTGTCTTGCTTTTTGTGTCACCTTCTTGAAAGGATGTGTTAGAAATCAGCTCAAGTTTCTAAGCTGTGCAAAAAAAGCCGGGTGTGCAGAGGGTAGGCCTAGCTCTTACCAAAAACAATTGTGTCATTTGCTTCAAGTCACCAACTTCTGTGTAGGTTTTCTACTTGGTGCTAAAGTTGGTTTATACCCCACAAAAAACTTCTTTATGTTCCTAAGAGAAGTGAATGAAGCAAAATGGCAATTCTGAAGGTTGTTTATGCCAAAAGATTGACCAAATCTTTTGGAAATTTGCCTGACGCTCAACTGATTCCAATTTAGCTGGGTGACTTAGTGAGAATGTAAACTATGGAAAGGTCACCTTTGAAAAGCTAATCTGCATTCTGAGTTTTCACTGCTATAAACTCAGTTTTACCCCAGCCAAAAATAAATAGGATTTTCTGCGAGTTGAGGGCCTGTTTCTGAGAATGAGGGCCCTCATTCTCTCATGATGATTGTCTAGTCATACTTGGAATGAAAAGTGGCTGGTTGAAGACTTCACCTTAGGGGCAGTGGGATGAGGGGAAGGAGCCTGACCCTGACTGGACCTTTGGGAACTGCAGGTAAAGAAAATGACTGCTGGCCCCACATGGAAGAATTCTGGGAGGTCCTGTTTCTCTTGGCTTGCAGGGTGGCTGGTGGGGCTGTAATTAGGAATTGTGGCCTAGAAAGTTCTTAGAAAAGCCAAACTATCTTAGACTGTCACCTGGGAAGTGGGATCAACAGAACCAGGAGGCCAGCCCAGGAGGGGATACAGGAATAGCAGCGGCAGTGGGCTCCTGGGTGGGCTCGTGGGACCGAATAATACATATGGGTTTTCTGCACTGCTGGCTGTCCTCTGTAGTAAAATGCATCATTAGTTACCATTCTTCAGATGCTTCCTGTATTAGAGTTTTATACTCACACCCTTTGCCATGTGACTTTTCAGGGTTATTGTTATGACTGAACTAGGAAGTTTCCACCACAGGTTTATGTATTGAGGGCCATCTCTCCGGTGCAGCAATGTTCAGAGGGGCCTAAAGAGGTGACTGGATCATGAGGTTTCTAACTTCATCAATGGATTAGTCCATTGATGAGCTCATAGCTGAATAAGCCACTAGGAGGCAGGGCTAGATGAGGAAGTAATCATGGGGTGGGGAGGTGCCTTCGAAGGGCATATCTTGTCCTTGGCCCCTTCCTCTGCCCCCTGCCACCTTCCTGCTGCCATACGGTGAACAGCTCTGCCCTGCCACACCCTTTCATCACGATACTTTGGCTTCACCGTAGGTCTAAAGCAATGGAGGCCACTTACCATGGACTGGAATCTCTGAAACTGTGAGTCAACGTAAATCTTCCTCCTTTAATTACGTATGTCAAGTTTTTGTCCCTGCAATGGAAAGGTGACTGATACAGTTAGGTATTAGTGAGAGTAGAGGATACCTCCTCTCTTTGGTGTTAGCTTGGCCTTATTACTTGCATTGGTCAATAGAATATGGGAAGAAATGATTCAAGAAGATTTCAAAGATATTGTCAGTCTCTGCACCATTTCTTGCCATATGCCATGAAAGGCACAGGCCCTGATAATGCCGATCCAAGCAACAGATATGTGTAAGCCATCCTGAAGGCTGAACCCAAGCCCATCATCCCTGTAACCTGCTGCACATCTCCCCAGCCAACCTGTAGAACTAACAGCAAGAAAAATAAAAGCTCATTGTGGTATGTCATTGAGTTTTGAGTGATTTGTTATGACGCTCCATTATAGCATTTGAGGACCGGTATAACTACTGATACCTTTGCTCCTTTTTTTTTTTTTTTTTTTTTGAGACTGGATCTCATTATGTAGCCCAGGCTGGCCTCGAACTCATAGTGATCCTCCTGCCTCAGCCTCCCAAGTGCTGGGATTACAGGCATACACCACCACACCTGGCTGTCCTTTTCTTTCATAATAATGCAAACTCTAATTTTTAACTGGCTGTTTCAAATAAGGTGAACTTCTGCAGCCTTCCTTGTAGTGAGATGTGGCCATATAAGTACGTTCTGGTCAATGACTTGTTAGTAAAAATGTGGCAGCCTCTAAAATTCTTCCCTGCGAGCCAGTGGCATGCAGCCTTAATCCCGTCCTCTCCTGTGCTATCTGAAACAAGGATATAACAGCCGAAGCTGAGGTCGGCAGTTTGGATCCTGAGGAAATTTGTACCTAGGAAAGATGGTGCTGCAAGCTACCTGGATAATTCTATAAGAAAAAAAATGAACTGTGTTCTTCTAAGGTCCTCCTGCCACACTCACCCCGACACAGTCTTCAAGCCAGTTTTCACTAACCCTGAAAGAGAACCGTGATGGTCCTGATAAGCAGACTATGGGCTCTCATGCAGCAGTGACCAACTCTAATCCAACACTAATCAAAGCAGATAAGGGATGGGCTTAAACATAATCTTTTGAGAGTGACTGATGATAGGTTGAGTTTCTTTCAGGGGTGATAAAAAGTTCTAACATGAGATAGCGGTGAAGGTGGCACAACTCGGTGAATGTACCAAGAACAACAGAACTGTAGATTTTGGGGGGGGGGTACCGGAAATTGAACTCAGGACCTTGTGCTTGCCAGGCAGGCACTTGGCCACTGAGTTACATCCCTGGCCTGAGTAACTGTATACTTTAAAAGAGTAGATTTTGCGCAACATGAATTATATCTCGATAAAGCTTTTATTTAAAAAGCAATCTCTTGTTCATTGTTTACACTGTTACACGCAAGCATTACTATTTCCCCCACATTCCTCCTACACATGCCCCTAAGGCTCAGATGGCTGATGTGACCCACAAGTCCACACACTTCAAATGTCAGAGATGGGACAGCATCTCGTTTCCTGACACCAGCACCAGAGCTTCCGCCCCACCCTTCTTTGTGTTTGGTCCCCATAGGACCCCAAAGCTACTGGGTTCAGGGAGCAATCAAAGCACTGAGGAATGGAGAAAGCTTGTCTTCAGCTCTTCTGTTTAGCGCCTTCTCCTTGGGCAGCCTTCTCCGTGCTGCCCACTCTTGTCATGTGCCAACTGCCTGCTTGCTCAGAGGCTCCACACACTCTCTTTTACAAGCATCCTTGCTAAAAAATATAAAGATATTTGAGCCTGGCGTGCTGGCACACACACCTGTAATTCCAGCACCCTGGGAGGCTGATACAGGAGGATCACAAGTTCAAGCCTGGCTAGGACAATTTAGCAACTTAGCAAGACTCTGTCTCAAAATAAAAAATAAAATAGGGCCAGGGATATAGCTCAGTGTGAAGGTTCTGGGTTCAATTCAAAGTATTAAAAACTGATATTTGATTGATGTAAAACAACATATAACACAATTGCAAATAGTTTTCCCATGTTAGCATGCAGCCCAACTTTCAAATGTTCCTCACTCCACACACCTTTAGGGTAGCTGGAGGAAGGGGGCATCTCCCACCGGGCTGTACCACCTTGGGGGCTTTCAGTTAACAGCAGCTCATATTTATGTGAGGTCTCCCACGAACAAAGGACTTGGATACTTTTCTCTTTTTCTTCCCCCCTCCCCCCATCTCTCTGGGGGTTTTTTTGTTTGTTGGTTGGTTGGTTTGTTTTGGTTGTTTGTTTGTCTGTTTGTTTTACCATGGATTGAACCCAGGACCTTGCACTGAGCTACATCCTCAGCACTTTTTATTTTATTTTGAGACAGGATCTTCTTAAGTTGCCCAGACTGGGCTTGAACTTGTGATCCTCCTGCCTCAGCCTTCTACTGTAAGTAGCTAAGATCATAGGTGTACACCACTGTGCCCAACCGATGGATGCTTTTAGATGTGTTTTTGCTTATACTTCCCAACAACACATGGAATATGAGCTCTGTTAAGCCCAGTTTACAAATCAGGAGACAGAAGCATCTGGGTTTTTGTCAGGTGAGTGACCGAGCTGGGGTTCCAGCCCAGGTCTCTTCATTCTACTAACTCTGAGTCTAACATCCTTTTTCTTTTTTGGTACATGCATTGGTGTCCCCTGTGAGGCTGAATGCAGTCAGGAGTAAGGGAGGAGTTCCAGAAGGGGATGAACAACAAACAAAAGAAAGCCAGCCTTTGCCAACTTGCCCAAAGGTCTTTTTCTTCAGCAAGATTTATGAATCAGCAGCCTTCAAGCCAAGAGCATGTGTGTGTGGCAGAAGGACATGCGTTGGGTTTTCTGTTCCCAGAGGAGAGTGTCAGCTGTCCTGCGCTGGCACTGTTTGGGCATAAAATGGGCTTAAAGAAGATAAGGGAAAAGGCTTCCCGCCTTCTTCTTAGAGGCAACCCGAGTGCTGAGAGGGTGGGAGCCAAGTACCCAGAGAGAGGCAGCCAGAGAAACTTGGAAGCTTTTCTTTTCTTAAGCCGGATGTGGTAGCACATGCCTATAATCCCAGCACTTGAGAGGCTGAGGCAGGAAGATTGTTGCAAGTTCGAGACCAACCTGGGCTACAAAGTGAGCTCAAGGCCGGCATAGTGAGACCCTATCTCAAAAAAAAAAAAAGTTTTTCTTTTCTTTTTACTCCGTTCCTTTTTTAAAAAAAAATTTACTTATTTCAAAAAAAAATTTACTTATTTATTTATTTTGGTAGTACTGGGGATCAAACACAGGGCCTTTACACTGAGCTGTATTTACAGCTGCAGCCCTTTTTTATGTCTTATTTTGAGACAGGGTCTTACTAAGTCAGTAAGTTGCCCAGGCTGGGCTGGAACTTGCAATCCTCCTCCCTCAGCTTCCCAGAGTGCTGGCAGTCATGTACCACACCACACGTGGCAGCACTGGGCAATTACGAAGGAGATCAAATCTCAAAGCAACTCCCAAACCACTAAAGGAAAAGCAAAATTTGAAGTTATACACAGGCTGGTAGATTCAGTGTCAAAACTCTTGCAAAACTATTGTTGTGTAATGTCATCCATAATACCTCCTTGCAAAATGGCTCGTAGGTAGCTGGCCATTAAGCCTCTGCTAGCATCGTGGTCATTCCTTAGACCTGGACACTTGGTATACTCCAATGCCACCAATGCTACAGGACACTGGAAGCCTTTGCCGTCAGTCTAGATTTAAAAGTCCCAGTGAGGACGTGATGAGCTATTTAGTTCCTAGGTCTGTGCTACTGCTACTAGAGGAGCTGTGCACATTCTCAGCCCCTGGGAAATGGAACCCTCACATAAGGGCAGATTCTTCACAAACAGGAAGCAATCTCAGAGGCTGCACAATTATAACAACAACCAACACCATCTATTGTAATTGAATAAGGCCTACTTCTCATGGCTGCTGGGAATGCGGAATAAGATCATTTAGGCCAGTGTTGAATATTAACCACCATAAAAGAAGCTCTGAAGGGGAAAAGAAAGAAGTGAAGGAGGTTGCATCAGTCAGTGCTCACTAGAGAAACAGATTCAACAACGTAAGATATATAAATATAAAGATTTACAAAGAAGGCTAAGATATATAAATATAAAGACTTACAAGGGCCAGGGATCTAGCTCAGCGGCCTAAGCGCCTGCCTGGCAAGTGCGAGGTCATGAGTTCAATCCCCAGTGCCGAGAAAAAAAAAAAAAAAGATTTACAAAGAAGGCTTTACAGTAACTGCCCATGGGGTCGGGCACAAAAGGGTCTGTTTGTGTGCTGGAGAGCCAAAGGATCCAGCCAAAGGTCAAAGGCCTGAAGGTGACTGCAGAGTCTGGTGAGAGTTCATATCAGGAAGCAGGAAGGTCTGTGCTGAAAGCCAGCTAATCCAATTTAGTTGGGCATTTCTTACTCACCTTGATACAATCATTTAGCTATCACAGAGGTATTCCTAGCTGAACACTCAGTTGCACTCTGACTTCTAAGACGCTAGAAGCCAAGAGGAATAGTCCTACTAATGATAGCCATAAATATCTAGTTTATTGGGTACTTCTCATGTCTGAGGGACTGTGCTAAACATTGTATGTATATTGTCTCCAAACTCATGATTACTCTATAAAATGGATATTATTATTATTTCCTACTTTCCTGATTACAAAGAAAAGTTCAGCATAGTTAAGAAATTGTTTAAGATCAGCCAGTTAGGAAATGATGGCACTGGGATTTGAACCCATGTCTGTCTGATCCCAGAACTCAAACTATTAATGACTGCACTATAATTATCTTCAGCACCAAACATCTGGAACAAACTACGGAGAGCTTCCAGCCACGAGCCAAGCCTTTGCAAAGCTCCAAGGTCAGTTCATAAAAGCTGCGAAGGCACACAAGTTATTCCTTGCCATCTTTTCCATGTTGTCGTTTCCTGGGTTGGATTGCATTTTACACGACTGATTTAAAATTTCCTTCTTTTCCTCTCCTAGGAATAGTGGCAGAAGCAAGTGAGAAGTAAGTGACAAGGTGCTGAGGACAGATGCGGAGCAAAACTATTGACCCGGTCATGGTAGATTTGCTATGGCAGAGAGCCTGGCAGGACAGGGGTCTTCAGTCATCTGTTTCTCATTAATTCTTGGAACCAAAACCTCCCTGGCACAATGGCGAGAAAGACAAGGTTGATTTTATGCTCAAAAATGTCAGAGTTGGAAAGGACCTTAGAATCTTCTAGTCCAGTCATTCTGGAGCATTTTTGAAGTACTTGAATGCATTCTTTAAAGCAATCTAACCCCTGGAAATGAAGCAAGGAAACTGAAGCTTGAAAGTGAGAGGGAAGCTGCTGGTCTAGTGGCAGGATCCATGCCCCTGGGCAATGCCCTCTGCCGGAGCATAGCTCCTGGGCGCCTTCCCACTCCTTTAAGATGCCTCCTCCAGGCTCATGCAGGTAAAAGAGAAGGCGCCATTGTACTGAGTCTCAGGAGACAGTGGGATGCAGACCGAGCTGAGTGTCTATAACCCTGAGACTCCTCCAGCAGAGCAGGGAGAGTGGTCACTATTGCACTGCCTCGGGTGCTATGCGGCAGAGGTGCTGTGTGGGTTCTGCTTCAGTAGGGCACAGTGGAATCACTGGGGACACGGGGTGGTCTGAGGATGCGTATCCAGTGGACACCCAACCGCATCTAGGTATCGAGGTTCTAATGGGACACAAAGGCCATCCCAAGCAAAGCACCTGAGGCCCTTATACAATGAATTTACTCAGGTGCAGGCAGGGCTGAGGGAACTTGCAAGGGTTCGCAAAGCTCACACCACAGGCTTCACCTCTCCCAGACCTGAGGACGGCACAGGTGGGTTAGCAGGTGGGCTGCTTCAAAGGACTGCGCCTCTGGGAGGAGAATGCAGCCATTCACTGCAGGGAGGGTATCTGTCCTCACTCTCTTCCAGCCCCACCTCTGTGCAGGCCGGGAGCCAGGGCAAAGTAGCCTGGGCGATGTTGTTCATCTGGATGAGGGTTACCATTGCAGGAAAAGGAGTATGGCAGCAGAGGGGGGCAAGAACATCTGCAGGATGTCTCAGTCTCTTTTATGCCGCTGTAACATAATACCAGAGCCTGGTTCATTTCTAAAGAGTAGGAAGTTATTCAGAGTCTGGAGGCTACGAAGGCCAATATGAAGGTGCTGGCATCCAGTGAGGGCTTCTTACTGCATCATAACATGGTGGAAGGCAGAAGGGTGAGAGAGGAAGAAGGAGGAAGGATTGGGGGAAGTGTACTCTAGAGGGTGGAAACACCCACAGGACAGTGATACGATGAAGTCCCTTCGTGAGGGCAGAACCTTTCTGATCTGAACACTTTTTAAAAGTCTTAGCTAAATCACACAATTACAAGGGCAATTAAATCAAATTTCAACATGTGTTTCAGAGGGAGCTCACATTCAAACCATAGAAAGGGTCAAGCGAAAGATGTCTAACACATGTCTCCCAGGGGAAGCAGGAGGCCTCGGAAAAAGATGATTCTGCAACTCTGAGCACATGCCAGCCACTCCCAGAAGTTCTCATGGGACACAGGAACTTTGCAAGAGCTGATGCAGGAAAGAATTTGAAAAATAAGTTCATGAATGTGACCTCATTTATACCTATTAATGCCTGGGGAAACACAGCACACTTCCCTCCTTAGGCCCTGCTCCTGTAGGGTTGACAGTGGAGGTAGAATGTGCCAGTTGGAAAGGTGGGGGAGGTCCCCAGCGGTCCCTTTGCCCTTGGAGTACTCTTTACCAGCAGCACTCTGGTTACCATGGCAACCTCTTTGCCTTTCACACCTGCATTACTACATGAATCCCAAAACCAGCCACACCCCGAGTGACAACAGACTCCACACAGTAAAGACACAGTGCCCCAAAGATTGCCCTCACACGAGATGCTAGCCCAACTTTGGGGGTCCCCCCAGCCATTTGCACTCCTTATCATCTAGCTATAAATTCAAGGTCTCCTCCTATCCCCCTTGTCCCATTTCATTTGCTAAAACGACTCGTAGAATTCAGGAAAGCACTATACTGGTGATTTCAATTTTATCATAAACCAAGATTAGTCAGATGAAGAGACCTTTAGAATCCACATGGATCCAGGAAACATCACCTCCCAGCACAAGAATACCATGCACCAGCCGAGAGGTTTACCCGAGCCTTAGTGTCCAGTGTTTTTATCAGGGCTCCATGACAGGCCTGAGTGAGCGAATCATTGGCTGCTTTATTGAACTCCATCTCCAGCTCCCCACCCTTGAGGCTGACATCACATGGTTCAAAGTCCCTTCTTTCCAGTGGTTTGTCTTTCTGGCACGCCAGCTGCTGTCCTGAAAATATCTAGAGGCTCACCATGATCCACTTCATTAGTACAAACTCAGAAGTGGTCTCAGGGGCCCACTGTGAGTAACAAAGACACTCCCCCCACTCAGGGAATTCCACGGGTGTAGAAGCTTTGTCCCAGAAATCCAGGACACACACCACACAAATTCTTAGCCTGGCTGTCGCAAGGCTGAAACATTTCAGCTGAACCCCACAGAAGGCTTGCGCTGGGGTGGCTGGGGGTTTCCTGGGCCCCAAGTTACTGTCCTTGTAGTGACTGTCTGGGGTGCTATGTGGAGGCTTCTGTGACTACTTCCAGGATCAACCTGAAGTACTGACTGAGTCACAGGAGAGGCTAAGAAGGAGCATGCGTATTCAGCACTTGCTATACCTGGTCGAAGGGATTTTAATGAAGGAAGTAAATGTTATTGCCAGGTTATAAAAATTATTATGCTGTTTACAAATTAGAGCGTGCTCATTAGGAAGTGTATGGCCCTTGCCATCTTAGTCCCAGTTCTGATGTCCTGAGCCAGGCTGCGTATTTAATCCCCACCACCCAGGAAGTCATGACTCTGTATTTGTCCTCCACCATTCCTCAGAGAGGGAGCAGCTGAGCGTCTCACCTGCCTGCCTTGGACCTGCCCTGGAGGCTCTGATTTCCTACCTGAATGATTATCTTGGTGAATGTGGCACCCTTTAGGAGTTATCAAGTCAGCCCACGCCTGCGCAGGGCTGATACCGGCTGCTATGTTCTAGTTCCTGCACCAGTTGTTAAACGATTGAAACACTTTAGACCACATGGTGATGCAATGCTGCTGTTGCCCCTGGAGGGCCTTCCCACCATCTTGGCTTTCCCGGCCTTGCCCCAGATCAGGATGGCTAGGTATACAATTAGCAGAGCACAGTGTGAAATAAAAACACACAGGACCCCCATTCAAAAATAAGAAGTTCAAGACAGTGAGAGCAGAGGATTCAAACAAGTGCAGCGTCCTTTTGAGTATGAGACCCATCTACCTTGTGGGGCCAGACCAACCGCACAACTCACAAGCCGGTGAAGCCAGCCCTGCCTGGGAACCCCCCTGTCCAGTTCTCAGGGTCTCCAGGACCTTATCGAGCTCCGTGGCCAGTGTATTTCTGATTAATAGGAGGTAGCAGAACACTCCTAGTGCCTATTCTCTGCTCCCTCAAATGCAGGAGGAACTTGCAGTGTGACAAAGAAATCCCTCTGTCTCCAGACCCTGGCGTGTCAGGATTGTCACCACACCGTGCATAACTCAGTGCATCCTGATGAGGGTTCGCCAGGGCCCTACACGTCCTTAAAGATTGTGCTGATCTCCCGGCCCACGTGGTTGTGTCTTTGCAGCCCATTCAGGACAACTAGGGTTGATTTTTGGAAGGAATGGGACTGGACTCTGTTATGGAAACTCTTTTCTCTCAGAATTATACAATGCAGAACAGTCCTCCCAAACCTCATCATTAACAGACGTCCTTCATCAGCAGCGTGATGAAACAGACACTTTCTACCAGCATTCTCGTAAAACAGTAAAAGGCGCATTTATAAAGAGGGCTGAAGGGCTGGGGATTTAGCTCAGCGGCCTAAGCGCCTGCCTGGCAAGTGTGAGGTTGTGAGTTTGATCCCCGATACATTCACTGGGTGTGCTTCCTGCAGAGGAGAAAAGTACACAGTGGGTTCCCTGTTCTGACTTGTGTAGCTGAGCTCCTGCCTGAGGGGAACTGGGTGAGCAGAAGAGCAAATGGCTGAGGACAGTGGCCCCCAAGTGGGGCTCATGGTGGCTCCCTGGTCCTCCCCACACCTCCCTTTCCTTGCTGGGAGGAGGAGCGCCGAGGTGCATCCAGGATGACACAGGGTAGAGCTCTCAGCATCGGAAAGTTACTGTGAGCAGGGACAGTGGAGGTTAGGGAAGGGGGAGAGATGAATGGGGGAGCAAGGAGGATTTGAGG
>RJWT010050925.1:0-10718 GCA_004365215.1 Cuniculus paca
ATGAATGAGAACATATAGTATTTTTCTGCATGTGGCTTATTTCAATGAAAATAATGTCTTCTGATTTCATCCTTACTGTCACAAATGACAGGATTGTATTCTTTTTTATGGCCAAGGAATATGTGTGCATACACATGAGTGTGTCTGTGTTCATTGAAATGTTCCTTTAAGCATTGTTTTTGCTGCATCCAATAACTTTTTTTTTTTTTTTTTGGTACCAGGGGTCGAACTCACAACCTCTCACTTGCCAGACAGGTGCTCGTGTCGCTGAGCTAAATCCCTGGCCCAGTCCAATAACTTTTGAAAAGTTGTGTTTTCATTTTCATTTAGTTCAAAGTATTTTTAAAATTCTCTGGAGATTTCTTCTTCATTTACCTTTGTATTATTTTGAATTACGTTATTTAATTTTTAAGTATTTTGGGATTTTCCAGTCGTCTTTTTGTGACTGGGATGTATTTTAATTCCATTGTTTTCTGAAAGCAGACATTGTGTAATTTTTCTTTTGTAAATTTGTTAATATTTTTTGTGTGGGCTCAACTGTGGGCTGTTTTGGTGAATGTTTCATGTGAGTCTGAGAAGAATGAGTATTCTGCTGTTGTTTGTAGCCTATACAAACCTGTTACTTTCAGATGATTAATGTTGCTTTTGTGTTCAATTGTGTTCTTACTGACTTTCTGTCTCCTGGATCTGTCCATTTCTGATATAGCGGTGTTTAGAGTCTTCAGTTATAAGTAAATTCATCTACCTCTTGCAATTCTATCAGGTTTTTCCTCATATACTTTGGCATTCTGTTGTTAGGTGCATACACATTAAAATTGTTATGCCTTCTAGGAGAACTGGCCATTTCTAACTATATAATTTGGCACCTCTTTTTAACACAATGTCTGAAGAACTTTCTTTCGCTATAAACTTTAAAAAGTTCGAAGATGGCCAACAGATTAGATGCAATTGAGTAAAATATTGAATTTCTATGCCACATTTATAATTCAGTAAGAGAACTAAATGGTTTCATTATTTATGCATTTGATTCCTGAATTTGTATGTTTGTCTTATGTTGGTAATGACAAGAGGAAAGAAATAATTAATTCACTTATTGTCACTTGTGTGGCAGGCAGTCATTGACTGGGAGAAAATGGAATGATGACAGTCAAGGTTCCTGCTCTCTAGAGCCACTGACCTGGGGGAGAGAACTAAACCTTAAGTAAGTCATTATTCGTAGTGGTGGTAGGGCTTTGAGTACACAGACTATAGATATCTTCTCCAGAAGATAATACAGTGATATGCACACACAAGTTGTTCTATTATTTTTTGAGTAAATGAACTGAATACATTATGTGGAATACTCCAGTGGTAAAATGGGAACAGATTTAGGGAGGAACTTCGAGATGGCGATGGGGTCCATCATTGTGAATGCTGCTGCTGCTGCTGCTGCGGAAGTCCAGGAACCCTGGTGCAGGTAGGGAAATGGTGTGATCTGTGAAATGCATCCTTAGACCTGCTGTTCTTAGAGCTGCCGGTTCCTGGGGTGGTGTCTCTATCCACCCTCCCCATATGTGCAGGGGCTCGCAAGGGCGCCGTCCTTGCTGTTTTATTCACCTGTGAGAGTCCTGTGAGGCTGCTAGCCTGCAGCCAGACTGCAGCCAGATCTTCTTGCCTTTGTTTCTGTCTTCTCCATACGAATGACCACATAATTACACATCTATTTAGGGACAGCATAGCTAAATTTATAGAGAGCAGCTTTCTGCCTTGAAACAAGCAACACTTTTTGCCAAGTCATTTATCTTAGTTGGTCAACTATGGAAATTGCTTTATGGCAGTGATTTTGTTGTTACTGTTTAGTTCGGCAAAAAAGCTGCACCTTAAATTAACTTAGCTCTCCCTCAAGAAAGGGAATGACCTATGGGCTCATTGTTTCTGAGGCTGAGAGCGAGGGTTCAGTGCTGGAGAAGGCCCAGTGGAGGCGGCAAGCGGATGTGCTTAATCCAGTTTGAGTTGATTTTTACTGTCCCCCAAGGAAGCAGAATGAATTATGCCTGTATTTGGCCATGCATTCATAGGCACTATGAGATGCTAGGGTACCAAGGGTTCCACATGACAAAACCAGGTGTTCTTCATGGTCTGCTCATTGCTTCTGTACCCTTCAAAGAATATGGATTGTACTTGTTTCCACCTTTGATTTGTTGGCATTAAAGGCTGTCCCATTTTCATCCCTCTTAAGAGAAGCCCAGAAAAGCAAATGTTCAGTAGAGATGGGAGGGCCTCGGTGGGACCCTCTCTCATTTCAAGAAGAAGAGTAATGGAAAATTTAGAGTTTTTTCTGTAGAACCGTTGGCCATTTTAGTATAATTACTGAGAATGTCGCAACTCATTTTCTTTATGGCAGAGTCAGGAATTGAATCCTAGGGAAGCAGTAAAAATGTGTCTCTTCTCATTTTAAGCAGCCAGATACTAAGAGTGGCTATCAGCTGAGATGGAGAAGACAGAAGTGTGGCCTTAGAATTGGAGGGAGGCGGTTCCATTTTAGATGTATCGAGATGCCAAATAGAGGTGTTTCCGGGAATCTTTAACGTGATCTGGTAATGTATTTCTGTATCACTGTACCTACATCTACTGTTTTAATGACTATAGATGCTATATATATTTTAGGCAGGTCAATTCTGTACTGTTTTTTTAAAAACTGTTTTAATTATTCATGCACTGTTATCCATATATTGATTTTAAAGTTAGTTTACATGCTCTAGAAACTCATGAGAGTTTTCTTGGAATCGATTTTAATACATATAGCAATTTAGGAAGTAATAACTATTTTAGTAATGCATCTTATAATTATTTCAGAGGAATTTAAAAAATTCAATGATAAAATTGATGATATTTTTCCATAAGTGTGTGCACATTTTTATCAGTTGAAAATTTTTTATTTAAATTTTCATTGGACAGATTATATTGTATGTACTTACCCTGTATAGCATGTTGTCTCGAGGTACATACATATTGTAGAATGGTTAACTTTAGCCAACGGACAAATGCATTACCTCGCACTCATCATATTTTGTGATGTCACCTACACTTTCACTTTTTCAAGAATAGAATGCATGTTTTAACTTTAGCCACTTTGTGGTACAGGAGATCTCTTACTAGCCACACAGGTTGCTCCCCAAGGCACCCATGGGAGCCTTGATGGGAAGGAAAGGCTTATTCCAAGCCAGATCAGAAGGAGAGAGAGGGGCCCCTTGTTGCCTCATGTCTCTGTCTTACCTGTCCAGGTGTGCAAAGGCTTTTATTTCTGAGGGAGAGAGGGCAGAAGAACAGACAAGGAAATTTTAGTGTTGTATCATCCTCCAGCCATTTTGGTTCCTTCCCTTCCTTGTGGGAAAGAAACTGGACCCCAAACTCCTGGAGTCTGCATTTGCATGTTCCTTTCAGACTAGTTTTCTGACTGAGGCGTGACGTTCCTGTCCATTTATCTGAGTTGAAAAGAGGAAGGGATGTTGGTTTACACTCGCAGCATGAGAACATTGGAGAGGCAGCCTATCTCTAAAAGGAAAACAATCCTAATTTTTTAAAGATCCATTTTCCCCTCTCAATCGCAGATCTTCTGAATTTGTTCACCCTTTCTTGTCCCAGCCTGTACCCTACTCACTTCAGGCTCTGGTGGCCACCATTCTACTTTGTACTTCTATGAGAGCACCTTTTGGAGTCCACATGTGAGTAAGATGGTGTAGTATTTGACTTCACTTAGCACAATGTCCTCCAGATTCATCCATGTTGTCACAAATGACAGGATTTCCTTCTCTTTTAAGGCTGAGTGATGTTCTAGTGTGTCTATATACTACATCTTCATTCATTCGTCCATTAGTGGACATTCAGGTTGATTCCATATTTTGGCTGTTGTGAATAGTGCCTCAGTGAGCACAGGACTGCAGATGTCTCTTCAACATGATGATTTCATTTCCTCTGGAAACACACGCAGTAATAGGACTGATGATTGTGCAGTAGTTCTATTTTTACTTTCTTAAGAAACCTCCATTATGCTTTCAGTGGCTATACTAATTACATTTCATCAGCAGTATGTAAAATCGCCTTTCTCCACCTTCTCTCTAGCACTTGTTTTCTGACTTTTTGATAATATAATTCTGGCTGGGAAGAAATGATATCTCATTATGGTTTTGATTTGCATTAGTGATACTAGTACTTTTTCATGTACCTGCTGGCAATTTGTATGTCAATGAACATTTTTGTTAGGTTTTTTCCTAGATGTTTTTCACTGTTTGTTGCTATTCTGGGCAGTCTTTTTTCATAGTAGATTTTCTAATTGATTATTATTTCTCAAAATAGTAGTATTGATTTTTATGTGTAGATTTTACATCTAGAAAACTTCTTGAACCCTCCTATTAATTCTAGTAGTTTTTGATGATTCCATTGTATTTTATATGGATAAATATATAATATATAATTGTATTTTATATGGATATATATATTTGTATTTTATATGGATAAATATATAATATATAATTGTATTTTATATGGATAAATATATAATATATAGTTTGAACTCACTTTTTTCTGGTCATCATTGCTGTGTGTTCTCCTTAAATTTTTAGGATAGTCAATAAGCTATTCGATATTAGTGGTCACACAGTCTTTCTCCTTTGTTCCTAACTTTATTGGGAAAGATTTTGAAGTTTTACTACTGAGAATAAAGTTGACTAGATTGCTGATATTCTATTTTTATAAATATAGAAAAATCTATCATATCATATCTGACCTCATTCTGCATTGTATTAAATGCTAGGCAAAACCATTACATTTTACTTCCGTGATCCCCTAGTGAGGGACTTGGCTTTCCACTGATGCATTACTACTGCAAACTGCTGCAGAAATCATCTCCATATTTCTATAGGACCTTACATTTTCTTTTCGCTAGAGTGTATGGCACTAAAGTGTAGCAGATTTTCTAGGATTGACCCATTCTTTCATTTATGGAATAAGTCCTGCTTGGTCATAGTATCTAATGCATGTGTTAGGATGGCTTCAAATATACGTAACAGAAATATATACCTTCATTTAACTTAAAAATAGGAGAATATATCATCTCACATTATGGGCTGTTTAATTTAGTGGCTCACAAGTCTCCTTAGGTTTCTTCTATCTTTCTCCCCTGTCACTATGTGTTGACATTATACTCTGCCAAACTTTTAGGGCCTACAAGCTGCATCTCCAGTGCCCATGTTTGTGAGGAGCTGAGGAAGAGAGAAGACTGTGCTTCCTCTTTTTATAAAGTAGGAGAATCATGGGAATGTTCAGACACAGAAGGGAAGGGACATTGGAAGCTGCTTGAATAGGCAGTTAGGGGATAATTGTAATCGTCAGGTCAGGAAGAGGGATGGTATATAGAATCCATGGAAAGCTCACTGTATTAAAATTGTCATTATTGCCTACGTTTATTAAGCATTAATACAGTCCAAACATCATAGAAATTACTTTCCAGGATTATCTTGCTGAATCCTTAAAATAACCCTGTGAGATATGCAGGATGTATTGTCCTCGTTGCTTAAGTATGAAAACAAACTGAAAAAGAGCTTAGGCTTGTGCAGGTAATACGTGGCAGCGCTGGAACCAGAGCCCAAAGGCAATGTTACTTATTCTAAGGAAGGAGGAATTGAAGTGAAGATGCTTACATACCCTCAAGCTTAATGATCTCATACCTATCAAGTGCATTGTTGGTGAGAAGGCAAAGATAAAGGCAAGGACAATGGGAAGATTGATATCAGTGAGGACTAGGTGGTAAGTATCACCTGTTGTCACTCTGACATGGTGACAGCATATGCTGGGAAAGAGAAGCAGCCAAAGTTTGAGATTTGACATGTCTGCTAATAAGGAATGACTAGTAAGATGCTGGGTGGGATAGGAACATTGTTGAAAAGCTACCTGACTAGGCTGCAGCTAAGACAGGTGAATGTGTTTAAAATCTGGGACTTGGGACTCCAAGACTGATGACACTGGTCACCATGGGAGAAGGGAGTTGAAATTCCTTGCTAGAGGAATTCTTTGTGCTTTTTCATCCTAGCTGGTACTTGGGAGTCAAAGTGTTTGAGTTTCAGAGAAACCCATGTGACCTAAATCAAGTTTTGGGTCTTGCATGCCTCAGAGACAGTATTAGGGATGACACAGAAAAAAGAGGTACAGTACTGGGCCTTTTCATTGCATTAACATAGATAGTATCAGTGATCTGCATTTCCAGATGTGGATGACCGAGACTGGATTTACTCTGCTATTGTAAATAACTAGAAAACATGAAAAAATCAGTGAAAGAACTCTTTTCAGATATTAGGCAACAAGCAGCACATTTCAGATAAAGGAAACGAAAGTATCTGAAGGTATTTTGCGGACCACAGCGTAGATCCAAGTCGAGCCTGGGAAGTTTGAGATGACTGGTATATGCTTAGTAGAGAAATGCTCAATACATCCACAGAGGTCTTC
Organism: Cuniculus paca; assembly: GCA_004365215.1. Lineage (NCBI taxonomy): Eukaryota > Metazoa > Chordata > Mammalia > Rodentia > Cuniculidae > Cuniculus > Cuniculus paca. Next base: position 6,481 of record RJWT010050925.1, read on the forward strand.
TTGCATTTATGCTGAGTGTAGCATAGGGTGAAGCCACAGACAAAGAATGACCAGGATAGAAACTCAGTGTTCTGAGAGGCAGTGCTGCATTTGTGGAAAGAAATTTGAGTTCTGACTAGAAAACAGCAAGGAGTTCCTGTTGAATATTGAGGAAATTTCAAAAGAAACACTGAAAAAGTTAAAGCTTAGGGACAAGAATAAACAAGAACTAGAGAAAAGTCTACTTAATAATGTTTTAATAAACCTTAAAAAAGGATGAAGCTGATAATGTAAGTAAATTAATTGCCAGATAGGACATGGTTGAACACTCAGAGAAAAATAAAATCCAACATTCAGCAGCCTAACTTTAATGTTCAGCATCTGATTCAAAATTCGTGGGCACGCATAAAAGCAAAAAAACAAAACAAACAAACAAAAAAACAAGAATGTGACCCATCACTAGGAGAACAATCAGTTAATAGAAATAAACAGAAAATGACAGAGAAGGCAAAATTAAAAGACAAGGTCTTAGAAAAGCAGCTATTATAAATATGCATATAATTGGTATCCCAAATTGGAGGGAGGCAAGGGGAAAAAAGAGAAAACTTTTCCAAATTTTATGAAAATTGTAAACTCATAGATCTAAGCACCTCAACAGTCTCCAGGCCCCAGAAGGATAAGCACAAAATAAAGTTATACCAGATGGATTCATGATCAAATTATTGACCATAATTAACGAAAAGAAAGTTTTGAAGACAGTTACAAATATTACACACAGATAGGGACACATTATATACAGTGGAACAAAAGGTAACAAAGGTAACATACATGTGGTTAGAAATGTAGTGAGCCAGAAGAAAATGAAAATACATTAAATACTTTAAAAATACATTTAAATACTTTAAAGACATTAAACAAAAACAACAAAATAAATTGTTCAACTGGAAATCTATATATACTGCAAAAACTCAAAAAAATATGAAATACCTTTACCATATAAACAGAAGATGATGGAATTTTTAACTTAAATTTAACTAATACGTAAAAATTTTTAAATTGTACCTATTAATGTGGTAGTGTTTAAGAACATGAATACAATGTGTAATGCTTAAGTCAGGTTAAATACATCAATCTCAAGCATTTATAATTTCCTTATGTCAAAACTTTCAAAATTCTTTCCTTTAGCTTTCTGAAATGTACAATTCGTTATTGTTTTCATAGTTACCCTACTGAGTAATAGCACACTGGTATTTTTTGCTCTTACCTAACTGTAAGGAAAATAATATCACTTAGATATACACAAATGAAGGAAAAATGTCATTTGGGTTGGGGAGTCAGTACAAAAGGTTTTGTATTTTGTAAAGCCATTCTTACAATTTCAGTTCTTAAAATTACATTCTTTTGAAGTGACAAAATTATACAGAGAATAGATCAGCGATGCCAGGAGTAAGAAGGGGAAGTGGAGTAAGAGTGGCATGGAAATGGGTGTGGCCACTAACAGGAAACTTGAAGAATCCTCATAAGGATAAAAGGTGCTAAGAAGGCATTTCATGGGGAAATAGTCTTTTCAATAAGTGGTGCTATAAAACTAGATATTTATACACAACTCAAAAAATAAACCCTGTTATGATTCATTCAAGAATGTACCCCCAGATATTCTTATGTTCAGGAGGAGTTTGGACAGACTTGGAGATAATAGCCAGAGAAGCTCTAGAATGCTGTAAGCCAGTCTTGGTGGGAGATTCTTGTCAGAGCTCAAGACCAGAGTGCTGATAGAAATGCAGACAGTGAAGACTGGGCTCAGGAGGTTTCAGTTGAGAATAAGGATTCTAGTGGGAGTTGGAGTGGAGACTGTATGTTATGCTCTTGTAGAAAATGTGTCTACTTTTTATTTATTTTCTGAGATTTTGCAGGAGCCTGAGATTAATGGCAGAATAATAATTAATCTGCTGCAGGAAATATAAAAGCAGCTCAACATTCAGGCTGTGGTGTGGGTACTGCTGAAATCTTTTAGCCAGTGCTACAGTGAACATCAGGAGCAAAAGTTGCTATGAAAAAATTTCAGTTTTCTCAGAAAGGAAGTACATGCAAAGTTAGGGGCATGGAGAGCATGGTTGCTGAAAAAATTAACAGTAAAAAGAAGCAAAGTGCCTTGCCTCAGGGCAGTAGGAGAGATGACTTGAAGGCAACTTAGGAATCAGCAAGACCCCATGTTTTGGAGACTCAAGGGTACAAAACTGTAAAGCTTTTATTTGAGATGAGAGCCCCTGGGTTCCCTGGTAGGCCCCCTGGTGGGCCCTTTGCTGGATTAGTTTTACAGGGCTCGCCTTACAGGTATTCCAACATCTCTACAACAATGCCTGAGGGGTCCTGGCTACTGCTTGAGCAGGTGGCAGTCATGCAGAATCCACATGGTGCTGGTTTTATGGACATGTAGTATATGTGCTGCTGAAGCAAGCCCATTTTATGGGCATACAGAAAGCAAGGGTTGTGAAATCAGAGAGGCTTCCATTCAGATTTTAGTAGGTGGCCTCAGAGGTCAGGTAGTGTGCCTCTGAGAGGGCAATGCATGAAGCTCCATACCCTTGAACATACGGATTTCATAGAGTATTCTACCCTATTACAACAGAGTGTACCATGATACCTCAGTTCACAAACAGTTCTCTCCATGATTTTGTTCACAAGCCAAATTGAATGAGAGTAAAATCAAATTTCATGAGGTCAACATTGAACCTATCCATTGAATTTGATTCAGTTCTCATCCATTTCAGTTTGCAACCAGACTCATGGAAAGAAGAATCAGAATCACCCTATGTATACTATCAGTCCACTGTGCAATGAAATTAGAAATCAATGACAGAACAAACTTGGAAAATGTAGAAGTACCTGGAAAATTAATAGCACACTTTTGAACAACCATTTAGCCCCAGGGGAAATCAAAGAATAAATTAAAATATTTCTAGAAGTTAATGACAGCGCTTGTGCAACTCACCAGAACTTCTGGGAGACTGTGGAAGCAATCCCAAACAGGAAGTTCATTGCAGTCAGTGCTTATAGTGGGAAAACAGAGTGAACGCAAATAAATAACTATATGAGAAACCTTAAGATACTTGAGAAACCACAACAGCCATGCCAAAACCAAAATTAAGGAGGAAAATCATAAAGATTAGAACACAAATCAATGAAATCAATACTAAAAAAGTACAAAGCAATCAACAAACTGAAAAGCTGATTCTTAAAAGAATAAACAAAATAAATGCTTAGCCAAACTTACCAAGAGAAAGAAAGGATTCACGTCAATGTAGTTAGAATTGAAAAAGGCGACATCATAACAGACACTGTTGAAATTCAGAAGATAGTAACTACTATGAACAGTTGTATACCAAAAAAATGAAAAGTGTTTAAGGAATGGACAGATTCTTAGACTCATACAAATCACCAAAGCTTACCCAAGAAGACAGAAAAATGGTGTACAACCCAATAATACGCTGTGAAATTAAGACTAATAAATCTACTAAATAAAATCCCACAACCTAATGAATATACTGCTGAATTCTATAAAACCTTCTAACATGTTATATCACCTATGATCCTCAAACTCTTCAAAGAAATTCAAAGGGATGGAGGGAAAGCCAGCATCGCTGATTCCAAAACTAGATAAAGACCCAACTGAAAAAGAAAACTACAGGCCAGTCTTCTAATGAACATAGCAAACAAGATATTAATGAATAGAATTCAGTGTATCATCAAAAAGATCGAACGTCATGACCAAATAGGTTTCATCCTGGAGATGCAAGGATGGTTCAACATATGCAAATCAATAAATGTAGTACGTCACAGAAGTAAGGCAAACCACATGATCATGCCAATAGATGCTGAAAAGACTTTTGACAAAATCCAACACTGCTTCTTGATAAAACTCTGAAGAAAATCAGTGTGGAAAGACCATACCTGAGTTTGATAAAAGCTACTTATAACAAACCAATGGCCAACATTTTATTAAATGGGGAAAAAATAAAACATTCCCTCCAAAATCAGGAAGAAGACAAGGATGCCCATTATAATCACTTCTATTCAACACAGTACTTGAAACGTTAGGCGGAGCAATCAGGCAAGAAAAAGAAATAAAACGGATACATATAGGAAAGGAAGAACTCAAATTACCATTAACCACTTAGCAGCTTTCCTTAAGTGTCACTCAAGCAGTGCTTTTGTTTACATACTGACTATCCCATACATTTCTTGGGCAGGTGTCATTT
>RJWT010050926.1:0-10724 GCA_004365215.1 Cuniculus paca
GGTTACTCTCCTGGGATGGATGTAGCACTCACACCATCCGCCTGCTCTTCTCTTGCACAGGATGAGGATGTTACAAACTAGGGACCCTGGCCCCCTGCTGAATCACTTAAAATTCTGACCTTCTCAAATTGACACAGTGAACAAGATCCTAGATCGGTAACTGCTTGTTCTGTACACCCCAGCATGTAGAGCTGCTGAGTCACTTAAGTCTAGTTAAGCATCTAGACTTCTCAAGTTGACACAATGTGCAAACCATAACAGTGTGCACAGATGAATTGTCTCATTGTGTAACTTAAATATATGCAATATATATATTTATAAATATAAATATATTTATATCATATAAATATTTTAAAATAAAGGAGACATCGGTCATTGAAATAGAATTGAGAATTCAGAACTCAATATTTTTACACTGTATTAATGTTCTTTTCCCCTCTAGCTTTATTGTGGTATAATTGATAAAATGCAACTGATTTTCACCAGGGAGGGCTGAAATAATTCAATGGGGAAATAATAAAGCAACTGATGCTGAACAATGAAATATACATTGGCAAAAGAATTAAGTTGGACTTTCCTCTCAGTGAGCACAAATATTATACCACAATGAATCTGGTGCTTAAATCTAAGAGCTTTAAAATGTAAAATACTTAGAAGAAAATATATGAGTCAAATTCTGTGATTTTGGATTACTCAAAACTTTCTTAGACACAGAAAAATAAGCCCAAACAACCAAGATATAAATTTAAAAGTTTGTGTTTTTAAAGGCACATTGAGAAAACATGACAACTAGAAAATAAGAGAAAATATTTGCGAATCATTTGTCTTAAAGAGACATCGTGAAGCTATGAAAGAACTGCGTATAAACAAATAACATAATGCAAATAACATGAATTTAAGCTAGGTTGTAATGAATGCTAATTTTAACAAGGAGGATTTATACACATTTGTCTTTCTTTGACACAAAGCTTACTTGCAACTTCATTCCTAATAATCATATTCTTTCTCATCTTCTTCATCACCTTATATAAAGATTAGACAATGGCTCTTTTTCACCTTGAAGAATAATATGAAAGAAGCTTTCCCTCATAGTGTTTGTAGTTTATCGTTAGAGGAAATAAACCAGTTCTTTTATTTTTGGGAGAAATGTTAACAAGAAAAAAGGGCAATATATTTGATTGTTAAATTTTCTTTCTAGCAACTTCAAATTTTTCTTTCATTTTGGCACAAGTGATTCCTAATCCTAGGAAATCTAATAAGTAACATGAGAACTTGTGTGGTTCTAAGAAAAGTGTTTTAATGATAACCTTGGAAATTTTCTCACAGAAAGCAATGTGATAAAATTACTGGAAATGTTGGCAAGTTCTTGAAGTCATTCAATATGTGAGAACAAAATAGGGATTTATAGACGTTAGTGACAGCAAATTCAGGGATTAATTATTTTGTCTAGATTTTTTCCCCACATTGTTTAACTTTTCCTGTTATTATCATGCCTAGAATCTTTATAGTATTTAAAATTATTTTTAGAATTTAAAATTAAATAGATTTTTAAAAAAATATTTGAACATAGCTGCATTTTAGTCAAAAATTAAAAACTGATTATATTTCACTAATTCATTCTCTTTTGTGCACTAAATGAATCTATGAGCAGTAACACCACCTAAGTAATTTCTAAGATTTGAAAAATAATTACATATTTGAAAATTACTCAAAAAGATTTTAAAAATTACTCAAAAGATTTAAAACATAGCTTTAAAATTCTTCTTTAGAAATATTTATAGAAACAGTTATGACGCTCACAGTTAATTGAGCAATCCTGTTAAGAATGTTTTCTAAAGTATTTGATGTAAAATATAATGTAAAACATATGAATAACTGCACATTCCTCTAGATATTATCCATTTCTTACACTGAAATCTTATCTTATATTCTCAGCTTTCAGCCTTGAGTTTGCAATTTAAAGGGTCTTCATAATATGTGTACTTTTTCTTCAGAAAATTGCTTCCTAAATAACCCATTTCAGCTATAAATTACCTGTTATGAATAAATAAATTCACCCTTTTGAGTGAATGAAGAGCACTATAGAAATAGATGTTTTCAAGTGAGAATGATTGTTTTATACAGGACGTGAGCATTGCTATGGAATTACGAGTGTATATATAGTATTTTTCACATTTAATTTTTTATACTTAACTTTAAAATTCATTGGTGGTAAATGCCAATATTTGCTTTATATGTGGCTTCCAATGAAGAGATCACTGTTTCATAATCACAGAAAATTGTATCCAGTTGGGCCTCGTGGCGTATGCCTGTAATCTGAGCACTGAGGAGGCTGAGGTAGGAGGATCACTGTGAATTTGAGACCAGCCTGGGGCTACAAAGTGAGTTCAAGGCCAGCCTGAACTGCATAGCGAGACCCTGTCTCAAAAAGATTAAAAAAAGAAAACCTTTCATATTCTACAGAGAAATCATAATTCCATTTAGGCTGTAACTTGAACTTCCTTGTGATTTGGGCTCTTCAGATATTTCAAGCTGTCATATATTTTCCATATTTTATCAAATGAATAGATCATTAATATATTCTCACAATATTAATTTTTTTAATTTAGACCATTGAAATAATAACATCTTTTAAATTCTGGCAAAAACACAGTAAAGTGCAGAAAGTATTAGGAATTATGTAAGAGAAACATGTAACATACAAACAATCTTCCCATCTTTCAATTAAATGGTAAAGCCATCCACATGTAGAATATGAATTATAGAAATAAATTGTTTCTGTGTATTTAGAGAAAGGGGTTGGTTTATGAAATCACAAATCTGTGTTCACGTGAAAACCTCCTTAAATATTCGGTGTTTAACTTTGTGGAATTTACTTGATAATCTTTTCCCTTAGACTTTTAATTTTTAATATATGAAGAAGAATAACATCTGTCATGTAGAGTTGTACTAATAAATTAAATTATTCATAAATTTTACTTATATTTTCAAATTTAACACAGCAAAAATTTAACACGGTCACGAACCATACACACAAACAGAATTTAAATTAACATTAATATAACCATTTCTCTATCTCTGAACTTTTCTTAATTACAGGATCTCAAAAGTGTTGGAAAAATATAGACAATGGAATATTAGTGCTAAAAAGAAAAAAAGCCGGGTTTGGTGGCACACACCTATAATCCCAGCACTTGTGAGGCTGGGGCAGGAGCAGCATGTGAGTTTTGGACCAGTCTGGGCTACATAGCCAGACCCTATCTCAAAAACAGCAACAAACAAACAAATAAAAAGAAAAAAGCCATCAAACCATTAAACCATGAAACCATGAAAGAAACTTAGGTATTCAAAGAAACTTTCCCTTTGGTTTGTCCCCTCATTAACTCAGTTGAAGTTTCTTTGGACTATTGGGTTTCCTTTTCAGAAGCTCACAGATTTTTCTGCCTTCAGACTTTTCACCTAATAGGTAGAAATCTGATTATTTCTTGTAAAAAGCAAACTCTAATGATTTCCTCCTAATCTTGAGCAGTGTCTGTAATTATCAGCCTATTATGTTGTAAATTATCTGGTTCTAATCCATGTGTGTAATTTATTTTTTTTTCTTCACAGCCTCATAAATCTAATTTTTCAGCCAATTCTGAAGCGCTTCATTCTTCTTTGACTACATAACTTGTATCTTTGAACATCTGTTTCATATTAATGAATCTCAACACATTTGTAATATTTTTCTCCAACATTCAATCTGTTAAATCACTCCTACAAAAATTCTTGAAATTCTCCCAATAATAATTAATTCCAATGCATATACCTTCTTTTCTCCGGGCCAAATTAATGCTGCTTTTCTTGCCTGCAACTTCTTTCTTTACTTAGCTGTTCTCCATTTCTTGTGACTAATATTCATGAAGTCTTCTCCTAATCCCTTTCTAAATCATCCTGTGTGCTATACTATTTTGTAACTCAACTATTTTATCCAATTCCAAGCTCACTTAGAAGAACAAATTTAAAAAAAATTTTTATTAAGTTTATCAGTATACTTTAGATATACATAATGATTGCATTCATTATAGAGAATTTGTCCCTGTGCATGATATATCTTAGTTCCTCTTTTTTCTCCATTCCCCTCACCTCTCTTCAATCCTTCTCCCTCTCCTTGTTTACAAAGTTTTGTTTCTAGTTTATCCTTTTTGTCCTCCTCTCTCTCCCTCAGTTTCTGCTTCCTTTTAAACAATTTCTTCCTATTTCAAATATCTATTATATATTTTGGTTTTTAATTACATTGTCAGTTTCTCCCATCAGAGAGCCAATGTGCTAGTTACACATGTGTGTCTAATGCATTTCATTTAAGATTATGGACTTGGTCAATCCATTTAGCTCTAAATGACTCAATTTTATCCTACTTTATGGCTGAGTAGTATTGCATTGGATAAAGATGAACACATCTTTTTATCCATTCATTGGCTGATAGGCATGTAGCTTGTTTCTGAGATTGAGCTATTATAAACTGTGCTGCTATAAACATGGGTGCGCCTATATCACTGTGGCATGATACCAAGAAGATACCAAGGATGATAGCAAGAAGGGGAATAGGTGGGTCAAATGGGACCTGTAGTCCTAGTTTTTTTTAGAATTTCCACAGTGCTTGCACCAGGCTACACTCCCACCAACAGTGGAGAAGGGTTCCTTTGTCCCCACATCCCAGTCACCATTTATTATTGATTGATTTCTTGATAATAGCCATTCTTTCTTGAGGAAGATGGAACTTTAGTGTTGCTTTAATTTGCATCTCTTGAATGATCAATAATTTTGAACACTTTTTGGAATATTTATTTGCTGTTTCTACTTCTTCTGAGAAGTGGAAGATCAACCTCTTTAATAGGAATGATTATTCTTTATCTTCTCATCTCAGTGTTTGAATCACAGTGTCTGTCACAGTGATTGATCAAATAAATCTTGTTGAATGAATTATTTTGCCTTTAAATATTTTAACTTATTAATTTCTCAATTGTAATCTTTAAAGTACTTTTGCTTATAAATCTTCGGGTATTTCTGTTGTTCTTTGGAGGGAGTCCACAAATCTTATCACAAATTAACTAAGAGGTGATGTTCTAACTCTTTGTTCCTGATTGACTTTTCAGTAAAAATTCCTGCTACTTCCAGTTTCTCTCATTGATTCACACTCTCCATGTCCTTACTTAATTCCAGATGTTTGCAGTTACTATTCTTTCTACTAAGGACAGTGTTCTCATTTATATTTTTGGACCTAGTCTGGGAAGACTTTCTTAACAACCTCTTCTCCAAGTGTGTAATGTGTGTGGTTTCTTATGTACCTAAACCACCCTGTACTTACCCTATCATTCTACTTAACATAGTATTGCCAATATTAGTATGTCTGTAACATCTTCCGATTGCTAGCTCCCTGACACACAACCTGTAAGAAGTGTATATCATAAACAATTTCCTGTGTATCAACTTAATATTGTATTCCCTGGCTCTAACAAAGTACCTGACAAACAAAAAATTCTGAGTATTTATCGAATAAATGGAAGCAGTTCAAAGATTTCACCTTATTGTGGAGAAAAAAGAAATCCAATGAGAAAAAGCAAAGGGAAAATAATAAGCTCTCTGAATGCAGCAACCACTCCCAGGTGCATGTCTTTTTCCTCTTTGTAATCTTGAAAAACATAGGACACAGAAGATGTCTAATAATTATTTTTAGTGCTGAATAAGAATGACTATTTTATCAAAAGAAAAATTCAAGAGCACCTTGGAAATAATGGAGGATTCTAGCTGCTATTTCCCTTGAAGCTTTGCCTAGCGCCTTAATCAACTCTCTTAGGGGAGGTGCAGTCAAAAGAGCGGTGTCACTTAGAATCCCCAGACAAGAGCCAAAGGCTCTCTTTTCCAACCCACATGACACAGGCTGTTGTCTCATGTTTTTATGTTTGAGGAATAATGGAGCCTTAAATGAGGTCAACACAAGACCTTACAAAACTCTAACAGATTATGTCCCCAGAAAGCCTAGGGAATATATAGGCATAGGGTTCTTTAGGTGAGTATATAATCTAAAGCAAACACTCATTTCTTTTCTCTTAAATTTTATCTTCTTTTTGCTGTCTCTGAGCTTCAAGAATTCAGGAGTTTTGCCATCCTGTTTTCTGAGGCATACATTAACATGCATCATACATTTCATTCTTTTATTTTTTAATTTTTTATTTTAAAGAAAATAGGACAAAACAAAACAAAACAAAACAGATTGAAAAAAGCAAAAGAAAACAGAATAGAGTCAAACATAATATAGCATTTCAAAGAAGAACACTGCATTTCATTCTTAAACTTAAACTTACTCTTCCTTCTTCCTACTTGTCTTCTCTTTAATTATTTTGCCTTTTTTCTTTTCAGAAAGATACTTGATCTTAGCTTCTATACCTTCTGGATCTCATGTGTTCTTTCATTGCTTTCTTTAGCATATTCTGTTTTTAACTGTACTGCTATTAAGCTTAGAGAACATTTTTTCTGCAATGGATGGCGGTCCTGATGAAGAGGGAAATTATTTAATGATATCTTTAACAAAACCACTGAGTTCGTTAGACGAGGAGACAGAGAGAGAGAGAGAATTTCTATCATTGTTATATAGAATCTAACTTGTCCTTTGTATTTTCAATCACAGGAGTTAAATTAGGACCTTCCTTTTAAAGAAGCTTGAAATAAGTACAGATATACAGCACACAGTATTGTAAGTATGTGGCCTGTCTTCAGTGAAAATTTAATTGAAATATGGGTCCTTTTGTGTTCATTTTGTTACATGTATACCATTAAATTAGAGTTATTGTAGTTCAGTAACACAGAACTTAACAGTATGTAGGTACTAATGCATAGAACAAACTGTCAGATAAAACCAATAATTGAATATTTATTGAGTTAATAACAGAAACCTTTGTAGATTAATATCTGTTTTGAAATGGCATCTTTATAAATGAGCTCAACAGTAAATTTTGTGTGGCAAAATTGATATTTTTGTCCTCATTTGTATGGACCATGAAGAATTCACATTATTCATAAGTATCCACTCTCTGTTAAAAGGAAGTTTTTCTCAAACATTAGGAAATCTCAAAATGTGTTTCTCAAGAAGACAGGATTAGCAACAACAGTACATAAAACTGGGAGAAAATCTATAGCAATTTATGCTATTTTCTAAAAGAACCAAACAAATATATATTTTCCTTTAGATAGCACGTGTTACTTTCGCTCATAGGTTTTATAGGCTATCCACTAGATTGCAAATAATTGTGAGTAGGTATTGTCTCTGCTTACTAATTACAGCTGCTTCTCAAATAGTGGCAAGCAAAATTCCATTTATATGTATCCACACTGCTTATTATAAATAAATCAATGAACTGTACACTTTACCTATATTAGGAAATGTTACAAATAGCTTCAAAATATATGGTTGAAATTTTCAGTGGCAGAGTGGAGGATGGATCTGGGAAATATATACCTTTAATTTTGGTGACTGGTTAAAACATATTATGCATATGATAACCACTTAAAAACTGAGAGTACAGAATCTACTTTTGACAACATATTTGCCAAGGTAGACATTATTCATTATGTACAATTGGAATTCTAATCTTATTGAAAGTATATTTATACAAATGTACAGAAAATCCACCTTGATTTTACTTGAAGAAATTACATTCACAATCTTTACCCATTAGAATATTAATGGGTTTTGTTGTTCTTCTTATTTAAAAACATAACAGATAACAATAACAATAATAAGTTGTTATTACTGGACACTGGGTGTTTACAGTACTGTACCTTTTTAATGCTATATATTTATCCTACCTGGTAGATTATTGCTATTGTCTCCATATAACCCGGTGTCAACTGCTTGAGCATCTCTTCAATGTTACTTTTCAGTTAATATTCAGTTTTACTGCCTTGACTTGCCTTTGTGTACTTTTCATTCTCTGATAATTGTGAAGAGGGTCAGAGTAGGGAGCTTGCGGACGGCTGGCAACTGTGCTTCCAAGTTCCTGCTTCTACTGAATTCTCTCTTTTTTCTGTCACATAATATGGCTGGTTTTGTACCACTAACTCATTGATTTCACTGAAGTGTCCAGTTCACAAGGCTGTTTGGGTATAGCTGGTTTTCATTGATGGTGCCGGGGTGAAGGTAAGGTCAGGCATTTCCCCAGAACTGTAATTATGTCTGATGGACAGACATAGCTGTTCCTCAAAAATCCTGTCCCTCCTCATGCCAATAGTTTCTCACTAACCACTATCTTCCTCCAGTTTCCATGTTCTTTCTGGGAACTGGTACCTCTCTCTATTTTCCTCTAACACTGCTTCTTTTTCAAGACGTACTTCCATCTTCTATCTTGTGGTGAATATGTCAAATACCTCATATTATTATGCAAAAGAGTTTTGTTCTTGATTGCTATTTTCAAGGTCTGCCTATACATGGAACTTCAGTTTGTTTATCCATCATCCAGATGACTGATTTAATACAATAAATTTGTTAATTAGAAATGCTGCCATGTGCCTTTAGCACCCCCCCCCATTTTACGATGATCAAAATACTTTGGATAGTATGTGATGGTATCAGATTTTGAACTCATGCAGTTTCTTATACTTAGTGGTCACACTGTTGAAATCTTCACCATTGATACTAGCATTATTAGTGACAGGTCCTTTAGCACTCTGGGAGCTGATCTTTTTTGCTTTAGATAGCATGAAGACTCACAAAATTTTACTGTCAGCTCGACTAAACTTTTAGCAGTTTTCTCCCAAACTACCAGCTATTGACCTCTATTTTATTAGAGTATCTATAATATAAAACTACCCATTGTATTGTCTTCTCTGCTCATCTGAGATAAAATCCTTCTACTATCCCCTTGCCAGTTTCACAACCAAGGGATGTCTTTCTCAAATTCCTGAACGTTAACACTTTAAAGTGGGATTGTCAAAAGAGAGCCCTAATTCCTATTTATGAACCAAAGCCATGGTCTCAGTTCTAATAAGGAAAAGATACCTTATGAAAGTTTATGTATTTTTAATGACAAAATATTTGTCTTTCTACCACATAACAAGTTGTCATTTATAAGACATAGGTAAGAATAAAAATTATTACCCTTTTAAAAGAAGGATTCACATTCATGATGGTTACATTATTTCACAGATGGCTAACAGTTTCAAAATATTTGTATTGACTTCTCAACTAATTCATAGTGTATTTACCAAATATGTATACCATTTTAATTTTTTTCTGAAATGGAATAAGTGATTTAATATGTGATAAATTAACTTTTACAAGATATTCTATAATTTGGATTCTTTCAGAAAAGGGTGCCAAATCCTTTCTTTATAAGCTAAAATGTTTAAGGACAATCTCTGTTACCCAGATGGTTTTAGGATAGCTGCTGACAGCAACAACAAAACAAAACAGAAGTCCTTTTTTATTCTTTTGAATTACAATCTATTTCTGGCAACCTGATTTCTGTGTGAAATAAAGTTATCAATCCATCACTTTATCCATATGTATTTTTTCTTTCAGCTGGAGTTGGGCAATAGAAATCCAAAGCTTTCTACTAATAGTTTCTTCACAGAACCTTTGTCTACCTGCAGTGCTAATCTCTAGCTTTCAATTCAGGGTGAGATCTACTTTATTTAGTATTTGTTTCCTTCTGTGTCTCTTCTCTCCTATTTTTATTTTAACAATGTGATGCAAAAATATAACTAATACTGTTATGACAGCATGCTCTAGTGTTACTTTATTTCTATCAGCCTCTTTTAAATTACTATTCTTGTGTCCTACTTAATCTATGAAAGATACATACTTACTTTCATATGTTTTCTCCATAGATTGACCTATGTGGACCATTATTGAATAATCATTTCATTTTTCAAATATGAATTTGAATTGCTTGATAAAGTGTTGAGAGCTTGAAGTCTTTTAATTTTGATTAATGAAATGTGATGGGCTGATATAAATTTTTTTAACTGTCTAATCTCTGCATTAGGCCCTGTGTCAGGGACTGAAGTTTCAAAGATAAATGAAATATATTCCTCCTTTTGAGGTCTCATAGCAGCAGTTTTTTACTGTTTAATTTAGAATCACCAAAGAAGCTTTAAAATTACATTGAGCCCCACCCTAGTAGATGGTGACTGACTTAATTTTTAAATGCTCTCCAGCTGATTTTAATGTGTATCCAGCATTAGATGCACCATCCTATAGTCTAAAGGAGGCTGAACTAAACACTAAGTTGTTGGTTTCTATGAGGAAACAGGTCCCCAAAATGAGATGTGGCAGGTGAAAAGAAAACGAGAGAGAGACAAAGTTATGACTTGGGGGTCTACAGTCTCTAGGACTGAAATCCTGATTACAATTTTTTTTGCTTTTTATTAGAGTCCTTTCTTTAAAAAAACAAAACAACAACAACAACAACAGCAACGACACCAACAACAACAAAACCAGAAGCAGGAAATGGGAGGAGTAGAGTATAGATAAGTGAGAATTTAATTGTTTAACTATCCCAGGGACCATCTCTGGCTATCCCTGGTCTTCATGTTTACCATTCTTTCAGACACATGTTATTTTTATTTTTACTTTTTTCAGACACATTATAGCAAAGCATCTCATGCTGTCCCAGCAGCATTCCACTGAGACTAAAGTCATGCATTTATTTCTTTTAACACAATGCATTTGATGGACTTCCCCCAGA
>RJWT010050927.1:0-10776 GCA_004365215.1 Cuniculus paca
AGTTTGTGGAGGTTTCAGGTCATACACAGCTGGCTCCAAGACAGGGTGGCACATGGCAGATGGGCCACAGTTCCTGGCAGTCAAAGACAGCAAAAGAAGCAAGAGAAAAAGGACAGAGCTCAGAGAGAAGACTCTTTTTGTCCCTTATATTCTATGGAGGCCACAGCCACCTTTTGGCAGGTGTAGCACTCACACCCACAATCCCAGCATTGAACAGTGAGTTAATCACTAATTCTACAAGCCTTCCCCATGACTGCATGAGGCTTTGGGGGACATCCACATAGAAACCATACAAGTTGTGAAGGTTTTACACTAAACTAAATATATGTATTTAAAGTGCCATTACCCATACGTATTTAAACATTACAGATTTAAAAATAAATTGGCTTACTTAAATTTTGAAGTAGATTTAATCCTACATTTGTAAATTGAGGAGATAAAAAGATAAGTGCATCAAAAAGACATAACTACATATGTTCTTACTATGCTCCCTACTTCCAGCATTACAGCCTATTTATTCACCACTTCACCTGCCTGTAATTTAGAAATCTGAGTCTGGAAGATAAAATATAATCTAGGAATATACTCGAGAGCTCACACATTTTCTGAGAGCTTGTTTGACATCTTCGTTTCTCAAACTATAGATCAGAGGGTTTAGCATGGGAATCACAACCGTGTAGAACACCGTGGCCACTTTGTCAGTCTCTGGAATGCTGCCTGAGGTGGGCCGGCAGTAAATGGAAAGGATCGTTCCATGGAAGACAGTGATGGCTGTGAGGTGGGAGGCGCAGGTGGAAAATGCTTTGCGCCTTCCCTCTGCCGAGCGCATCCTCAGGATGGTGATGAGAATGAACAAGTAGGAGGTGAGGATGATCACAATGGTAAGGATCTCATTGAACGTGGCCACGATAAACAACAGCACCTCATTCATGGTGACATCAGAGCAAGCAAGACTCAAGAGAGAAGGCAGGTCACAGAAGAAGTGGTTGATTACATTAGACTTGTAGGATTGGACCTCAACAGCTAAACTCAGATGAATCAGGGAACATACAGAGGCACAGAGATAGCAGAGAGAAAGCAGCTCCACTTGGAGCTTCTGGGACATGATGACCATGTACAGCAGTGGGTTACAGATGGCCACAAAGCGGTCATAAGCCATCACGGCCAGTAAGAAGACCTCAGTGATCACACATGTGCAAAACATAAAGAATTGTATTCTACATGCCAGGAAAGAGATGGTTTTGTCGTTGCCTAAGGTATTAGCCAGCATCTTCGGCACGATGACTGAGGAGTAGCAGAAATCCACAAAGGACAGGTGGCTGAGGAAGAAGTACATGGGGGTGTGAAGTTGGGAGCTGGCCTGAATCAGTGCCGTCATGCCCAGGTTGGCCAAGACAGTGATGCCATAGATGAGAAGGAACACCAGGAAGAGGACGAGTCTCAGCTCAGGGACATCTGACAGCCCGAGGAGGATGAACTCCGTCACCGTGGTGCAGTTTTGCCCTCCCATGAGTGCACTTGGCTTGTGGTTGAAGAAAAAAAGTAAAAATTATTTTTTATATGATCCCAAAATACACTTTTCACTTTCTCCAAAAAAAGACATCAGAAACAGTAGTAGAGGTCATTGTATCTGCAAAGAAGTTAGACATTTTCCATATGGAATTTGGCAAAAGTGAGGGCATTGTATACTAGTGATGCATAAAATCCTTAGTTTAATTTAAATATCACATGAAATCATTACCATGTATGAAAATTGAGGTAATCATCAATTTTTCATAGTTGCACTTTGGCACTGAATCATAAAGAAAGTGGCCACCATATTATCAATTATCCTATTTGTCTGTGAATACTTGATTCTTACTACAGGACAGAGTCTTCATTCAGTACTATAAATACTCAGGTCCTAGGAAATTATTTTTGAAACACAGGATATACTTTCTAAATTGGCCTCTGAAATGATTAGCTAGGTTTAAGATTATTAATCATAATTTTTTATTCCATTTTTGATTGAGAAAATATATTTCACACTTTGTATTATCATTTTTTCTATAAAATTAGCATAGTGCTTTCTCTATAAAATTAGCAAAATATGATCTTTTTCAGTACACAACTATAGCCTTCCTACAACTGTGACACTACCATTTTATAAGTATCTATTTGGAAATTAACATGCCACTGCTAATCTATGTGAAGAACTGATTAAAGATACACTTGGGAAATCATTGAGAAAAATTCCCATAGAGCTTGCATCATTATTCAGCACACTGCAGTTTAGAAATGATGCGAACTAAGAGAAGTCCTCAAAATTATGTCACAGATAAGAGATAAAGTATGCACTCCTTAAAATCATAATTTTGAGTAACTTTTTTGACAGGAAGATGTCATAAATCATAATTATATTTAGCCTATATATTAAAATTTGTTGAAATAACAGAACTGGTCATTTATACTAGTAGTTTCCATCAGTTAATTTATTTTATTTTTTTTTATTTTAAAGAAAATAGGACAAAACAAAACAAAACAGAATGAAAAAAGCAAAAGAAAAGAGTATAGAGTCAAACATAATACAGCATTTCAAAGCAGAACACTGCAAGCTATACAGGTTTTCCAAACATAACAACAGGAGATTAACAATGGTTACCCTAGTGTCTCTTGCTTTCTTCAAAATGGTTACCACACCTAGCTGTGCACCTGGAGAAAGGGTGACCAGACCCATAGTCCATCAGTTAATTGAAAAGAAAATTTTGTGTTCGTGTTTGCTTGTCCATATCTACTGCTCTGAGTAACTAATTTGAAGATAACGATATACAGTGTATGAATTAGTGTTATTTTTATCATGTTGGTATGAAATGTTTGTTTTCATAAAATACAAGAGAAAAAAGTAAGTATTAAATGAATTTAAAAATAAAAAATTGCAACCTAAATTCAGTAAGCCGCATAATACAGGCAGATAATATATATACATAAATTACATTGTATATTTGATCCTGAAAACATCTAAGAACATGAATATTTCTATTCACAAATGTAAAGATTATGTACTGCAAACATGTACAAAATGAAAGAAGGGAATCGAGCCTGAGTGGAGGGGAGAGGGAGAGAAAGGACAGGGGATGAGGAAGAGGAATTGAGATGCATCACGTTCATGTATGGACTTCCCACAGGGAATGTGAACATTATATACAGCACACGTGCGCTAATAAAGTAGTAAGACGAAGGCAGGGATTCCTGGAGGAGACTTCATCTTGCCTGGAGACCATCTCAGCCTAGAGTTTACTGCATTTGTCAACTGCTTTCAAAAATGTGCAGGATATGAACATTCATAAATTCCCATTTGAACCCAATTAATTCTTCTGATTATATAGTTTTCTGTTTTCCATTGGCCAGGAAATGTGAGCTATTTATCTCTGCCCGTGTCTCAACTACAACATAAAGTGCTTCCATTTTCAAGCTGAAAGATGGGAAATCCAGTGGGCAGTTGCGTGGAGAATGCTGCTTCAGCACAAAAGAGTGTAATTCCTGTGAGGCATTCATTGCTCTCTCTAAAGATGCTTTTAGTGCCCTGACAGAGAGAGATGAAAACATCCACTGGTCACGTGCTAAACATTGTAGAGAGCACGTGCGGGTGCCCTCCGTGTCGCACCCTCTCCCGCAGCACTATCTAGATTGTAACGTCAGTGCTGGGATATTTGAGAAACCTTCCAGAGAGAGACTTTTCAAAGTGTTTTGCAGAGGTGAAACAACTCCTCCCGTTCCTGCTGCAGAGGTGTTTCACGCACCTGGGTTTCTCCCTGAGCAGTCGCACTGCATTTCACGTCACCCTCAGCACCTGGGTGGCTGTCAGGAGAATCTCCACACAGACTTCCCCAGGATGCATGGACGGAGCCACTGTGAGATTTGTGTAAAAGGAAAGAGCACACGAGCCCTGTGTTCTCTCCGTTTGCCCTGTCTCACTAGTAGGCGTCCCAGGATATGCGGTTCTGCACTTTCAATGGCTCCCATTTCCCATGGCGATTCTCCCTCACTTCAAGAGGGAAGTAGATTTTCTTAAATGGCTCCTCCAAGCACAGAATTTCTCAACACATTATCTCATCCAAGGACTAATGTACAGGCTATTTTAAAAATCATCATTACTTCCTACCTTCACAAACCCTTCTGCTACTAACAGTAAATTAATAAATTTTCCTTACAAGGATGAAAAAAAGTTCCTAATGCCCAGAAAATACTACTCATATCAACCACCTCAAAAAAAAAAAAAAGAGAAAAGAAAAGAAAAAACTGTATTCTAAACAACCAACCTCTGGAACAAGCATCACACTGCTTCTCCTGTTTGTGAAGATATGATGGTGGAAGTTATCGTAGGTTTTGTGCTTGTGACTGTATCCCTAGGGTCTGTTTTCCATGAGCTTCTAAAGCAATGATTGATCTCTATGGGATAGCCACCAGATATCAAGAGAACCACTCTCTACTCGATTAAAGCAATTAATACCACTATCAGATAAACCTGGGGGAAAGCAAAAACCATGGTTCACAGTATCATAAGCTGACACAGTTTATTCAGATTTCACCATAAGTGACAGAAAATTCCCTGCTCTGTCCTGACATCACCTCTGTGAAGGGACACTCACCTTGCCATGGTGAATTCTACGAATAGCTCTTAGAAGCTTTTTGCTACATGCAAAAGGTTCTTCCTGAGAGGCATAAGGTCTGAAGCTTCATCAGAGTTACTCAGGGGACCAGAAAGGAGTGGGTATAATGAACGTCTTGTACAAAGAATATTCACCATTACCCACCTTTACTAAACACTTTCTGTATAGCAAGTATTATTCCAATTATAACTACTACGAGTGCGTCATCATTATATGAGATACGTGAGATTGCTACTTTTACGATGGCTTTAAGAAGGAGATGCCTGAGGGGCAGAGGAGTATAATTTGCCTAGAGTCACACACAGAAACCCTGATAGGAAGAGGACAAATGTTGTCACTCAATTTGCACCACTATAGGATTTTAGGGAGAGCAGAGCTATCCGGGTACTGGGAGGACAGGCTCCCCATGCAGAGTTAATGGCCATTATTATATCAAGATGTCTCCAGTCTTGTGATTATTTCCAGATTTGCTCATTTACCAACTCTACAAGTCGACCAGAACTGATAATGTGCCAGCTATGCTCTGTGTGGTCCTAGAAACTCCAAACATTTCAAGAATTTTATGAATGTAATAAATATAATCAATCTTCAATGTGTTGACACACATATGTGGTTTTCTAAAATTGATCTTTGTGAGAATTCTCAGAATTCAAGAAATTTCTCAGGAGTTTCTCTCCCATTGAGTATTCTCAGAAAACCTTTTTCTTTTGTTATTCAAACTCAAAAGATTTCTCTTGTCTGCTCAGATCTTCCTGTGTGAATTTTCCTAATGAGAAAAACGAAAACCAGTGTACACATCCTAAAACATAAAGACTGGAATTTTCTTCTTTGAAGGCAGTGCCCACATATGACCTTCATTTCTCTATCCTATGTGCATTTCTTTTTCTGGAAGAGAATGGCATTAGACAGGTGCTCCACCCACAGAGTGAGAGCATGTAGTCAGATATAAAAGAGATTGGTGAAGATATCAGTTGAATTCTTTTCACTGTGTTCTTAGCACTCCCTCAAATAATTATCACAAAATTCAGATGAGACTCCTGAGAACGAAGCTCGGAGACCATCAATAAAGACATCACTGGCTGAGGTGCCCAACATCACACAGTCTGCTCCTCACATGACAGCTTTCGAGTTTCCCTATTTATGTTACAGCTAAAGAGATGTGTTTTGCTGAAAGTTGAATATTTGCAAACATTTAATCAGAATATATTTCACAGTTACTATTCATACATCGAATAACATAAATGTGAAATTTTTAATTTTTTATGAAATGTCATATTTGATTCACATTCTGCGTTTGTATGTATAATGTGGTGTTTGCCATCATGTGCATATTGAAAATGGTCAAAAGTCGTTAATTTCCATACCCATCTTTTTAAGCCTGTATCAATTCTTTGTGAAGAGTACGTTCAGACTCTGCTCTTTTACATTGAGACATTTTTTGTTTTGTTAACTATATTCACTTTGTTCTGCTGCAGATCACCAAAATATTCTACATTTTTAAATAAACACTGCTCCTGGTACCCCATCTCTTCTTTCCTACCAACCTCTATTTTTCCCCATCTCTTATAATCACTATTACACTCTCAACTTCTGTTGAATCAACTTTCTTTTTTTAGTGATGGGAATCGAATTCATGACCTTGCGCTTGACAGGCAGATGCTGTGCTGCTGAGCTACATCCGCAGCCCCTGTAAAATCAGCTCTTAAAACTTTTGCACAGGATGGAAGTTATGAGGTATTTTTCCTCTGTACTGCTTATTTGAGGTTATACAATATCCTCCAGGTCCAGTCACCTTATTGAACATTGAAGCTCTTGTTAATATAGGTTTAAAGGCATATTATAGGAGCATAATGGTAAAGTAGTGTATTTGTGAGGTTTAACTGGGATGTTAATTTTTCTAAACTTTTTAATTTTATTCTTTTAAGCATGGCACCTGCAAGTGGAGGAATCATACATATGCTTACAAAGTATAAAACTTAAATTAACTGTCCCAGAATTTTTCAAAGTGAGTGACTCTAATGACTGTCTACAAAATTACTCCAACGTCTGTCTGGTAAAAGCAATCAAACTTTTTGCAAGAGTCAACTTGATAGGCAAAGACTGAGCCATCCTTGACAATGCAGATCTTGGCTTGCTTTGCTCATGTGTTTGACACCGTTAGCAAATCAAGGATCTAATGAATGAGTCGGTGATTGTGCAGAGGGCAACTCTGCAAGCTTCTAACACTGCAAAGTTCAATTTCACTTCAGCTGCATTCTGTAAGGCAAGAAAGTGGTAAGCAGTTTACATTCGAAGGGTGAAGAAATTTATTTGATCAGAAGAGCTGCAAAGGGGTGTGGAAATGGAGCAGTGGAAAGTTTGTACAGTATTCTTTCCAGTTTACTACATTGGCTAGCAAATACTAGCGATAGACAGAATTTCAATGCTTTCAACTTTAAAGAAAAATGAAACCAATCTAATTTTTAATGTATTATTATTAAAATTTTGATGAAACTTAAATATGGCAAATTGGCATGTGAGATAAATAGAGTTTAAAATGTTGAGTGTTAGAAATATTGTACAATTTCAGATTGAGTATCTCTTCCAATTATCTTTAAGTAGATATTTTCAGTGCTATCATAGAGAAAATGTTGAATTAGTGTTGATGTTGAATCCTCTTGACTTTTAGCATTAAGTGTTATTTTACTATGAATACATCAATTAATTGAAATAAAAATCCAAATTCATGTTTCCCATACATATTTATAATAATATTTACAGTTTTTAGTTAACTATATTTTATTAATTTGATGGTTATTTTAAAGAGTGATAACCTTATTGTGTTACAAGTTCAGCTTAAACCAAAAACCTAAAAAATTAAAATTTGTTATTTCAAGCTATTATGAAAAAAAGAAATGAAAACATGAACAGAAAAAATTTAATTATAATACCCCATATGGGAAATGAAATTACAATGTACCCAAGAGAAGAAAAACTGAAATTTTTTTTTTTTTGCGGCACCGGAGATTGAACTCACGATCTTGCGCTTGACGGGTAGGTGCTTAGACCGCTGAGCTAGATCCCCAGCCCTGTGTTTTGAGACAGGGTCTCACTATGCCGTTCAGGCTGGCCTTGAGCTCACTTTGTAGCCCAGGCTGGTCTCAAACTCACAACGATCAGCCTGTCTCAGCCTCCCAAGTGCTGGGATTACAGGCATGAGCCACCACGCCCGGCGGAAAGTTGAAAATTTAAGAAATGCTCACATTTATATATTTTCAATTAATTACATTATGCAATAGAAAAACTCTCTTTACCATTTAAATCTATTATAGAATACAGTGGATGCTGAATTAAATACTTTGGTACACAGGTTTTCAATACTAATTGAAAGAAACATGATCAAAATATAAAGAGAACTAACATAAGCCATGTGGTGTGTCGAGGGAGTAGAATCTGCCAGAAGGAACCTGGAGAAAACAAACTAACAATGAATGTGAGATTAGTTGCTAATATGTGGTGATAAGTGAGTGAAATCTTAAAGCATGGCCTTAATTCTGTCAACAATTGTTTTAACGGCTTTGTTCAGATTACTGAAATGGGTTGCTCTTGGGTTATCCAGATAAAAACTGAACATTTATACCACAAAAACGTAAGCATCGTTTCTCCAAGCAAGACTGACGAAAACGAAAATTGTATATTAAGAGAGATTATCTGTCACTAGCTTAATTTAATATTATGTTACATCATCACTTAAATTCAAAGAAAATCAGTAATGGTGTAAGTGCCAGATGTGTCATGAAACATAAAGTTGTTAGTACCCAGAGAAAACACAAATTGATACAATAGAAAGATCACTCTCTCATCAGGTTGCCAATACCTAAAATAATCTTCTTTATATTTTGTATCTTTCTATATAGAGTGATTATTTAATCAATATTTTATCTAATAATGTATATGGAAAAAACATTTTGACAATGATTATAATTTCAGAATAATGTACCCATACAAAATGCTCTATTGTGTCCATATAAAATTATACAAAGGATATTTTTCTTTATTATTATAGAAAGTGGAAACTATAGAAATTTATCTCTCCCACCGCATCTTAGTCACTTCCCATGCTGGACAAAATATTCAACACACATAATACAAAGGAGGAAAGTTTTATTTTGGCTCAAACTTTTATTCCATGAATTGCTGGGTACAGAGCAGAAGATTATAGTGGAAGATGATTGCAGAGGAAAGCTGCTCATCTCCTAGCAATCAAGAAGTAGAGAGTGAAAGGAGGAGCTGAGGACTAAGATATTCATTTCCAGGACACGCTCAAAGTGACCTGCTGCTCCCAACCAGCTCTTACCTCCTGACAGCACTTTCAGATGTGAACTCTCAAAGGATTTGGATGAAACCACTAATGACCAGAGTGACCAATAACCCTATCACTATCCAAAAGCTTAACCCCAGAACACATGAGGATTTGGAGTCAGTCTAGAGTTAAATAATGACAACCTTGTCCCAATCACCAAAAGACTCATATTTGTATTATAAGAAAAAAAATGGATCTAGTTCAACTCTAGGTGCTACCAAAGTTTAATAATTCTCAGTATTGCTGAAAAGTCCAAGTCCAAATTCTCCTCTGAGACTCAAAGCAAACTCTTAGTTGTGATTGCCTGTTAAAATCAAAATAAAGTTAAACATTTCTGACTTAAGCGTCACAAGGTAAACATTACCATTCTAAAAGAAAAAAAAAAAGGTCGACAGAAAGGAAATATTAAAACAAGACCACAACCCTGCTGATTTTGGATACAAGAATTTTTAAAGTTCCAATCCTTCAGTTTGAAATTCATGCGGTGTCTCATCATAGATTATCATAAAATAACATGGGAGCTTCCTGAAAACACACTGAAAGCTGGATGCAGTGAGAGATGCCTGTATTCTCAGAAGTGCAAACTGGAGAATCACAAGTTCTAACCAGGATGGGTAACTTAGTGAGATTCTGTCTCAAAATAAAAGCAGGAGAATGTAACTCAGCAATTCGAATGTTCAATTTCAGGGCCACAAAACAGACAAAAACAAAGCACATCAAAGATGTAGACTACACTTTAATCAAATTTCATGCCAAATAATATATATATTCTGTAACACATGCACACATATACACATACATTGTTTAGTCATGTAAGTCCAATAAAATATTTGTTGGATATCTTATTCAGTCTTACATTCTTAGCTACCTATTTTTATTTATGCTGCTTTTTCTTGACAAATCTCTTTCTAAACTTGAAGGAATGAATAAAATTCTGCCATTTCTTTCGCTAAAATCATGTTTAATACTTATTTTATAATGACTTCCTTTTATAAATCATCAGTAGAATTTTAAATTCCCTTTTTAGCCAGGGATCTGTATGATAGTAAATATTTTTTGTCTTAGTAATGGTAAACTAGTTTACTGAAATACTACCAACACTGACTTTTACATTATTTAAAAGTTACTATGCATTATGCTATTAGTTTTTACTTTAGGAGAGTCATTCATATGTTGGTTTAGAGCCTGGTCTACTCTAAGGAGCATATGAGATAGTATGGTGGAAATAATATTTATTGAGTTATACAAGGTAACACACAGAAAACAAGTTATCTTTTAACCCATACAATGATATTATAACATAGATTATCACAAACTTGTAAGTAAAATATCTATATTGCTGATATTTCTCAACAATTAAAAGAGCAAAGTTAGTCTACTGAAATGAAAATTCATTACTCTTCAATTGAATATTAACTCTATTAATTTAAAAGTTATCTTTAAAATTAACTCTTATGAACACAGTACTCACATAGCAAGGAAGAATGCACAATGATATGATGTTCAATAAGAAAACATTTTGAAGCTCATCATTTTGTGGACCGTATCCTTCACATCCTTATTTCTCAGACTGTAGATCAAGGGGTTCAGCATGGGGATCACCGTGGTGTAAAACACAGAAGCCACTTTGACTGTGTGCCTGGAGCTCTTGGAGTTGGGCACACAGTAGAGGAACAGGATGGTGCCGTGGAAGATGGCGATGGCCGTCAGGTGGGAGGCACAGGTGGAGAAAGCCTTTCGGCGCCCACTGGCCGAACACATCTTGAGGATGGTAACAGCAATGAA
>RJWT010050928.1:0-10787 GCA_004365215.1 Cuniculus paca
AGTTTATTCCACCAGAGGGGGAATCCATCTATTTGTGTTTAAAGACATGCTGTGGGGTTTCTCAGGCCTTTTTTTCACAAACAGTGTTAGGTTTCAGATTTGTTTGCTTGTTTGTTTTTATGATTTCGTTGGCTACTGTCCTCTTTTATATTTTCATGAGGTTATTATTTCTGGATTCAGGTGTTTTAAAAAATATATATCTTGCTCATCTTTACCAGCTATCAGAGCATTTGCTCTGAAATGCAGTCAAAGCTCATACTCAAAAGCAAACAGTACAAGTGTTGCCATCGATTGATGCAAATTTATTACTTGTTTCACTTGGGGCTTGATGAAGAACAGCATGAAAGGTGAAGAGAAACTTTAAAAATAATTCCCACAAGCTCAATCCCTAGACTTATTAACATAATATTTGCATTATTGCTGTTCTTTTTGTTATTTCAAACCTTCTTTTAATATGGGTCATTGACTGTAAGCTAGTATAAATTTTGCTTCATTACAATACACAGTAGATATATTTAAAAGCTTTCCATTTGATCAAGCCACACATTTTTTTTTAATTTAAAAGTTCCAAACATGAAACATTTTGAAGACCCATGGATGGTATGTATCCTACTGGTCTAAATGAAATGATGTCAGAAAATGGTCAAGAGTTTGACAATTCTCAGCGGAACCAATTTTAGCTAATTTCAAAGAAGAAAAATAGTTTTCATATTTCATAGAAAATATTCTGCTAATAAACACAATAAAGGAACAGTTGTTTTTCCTCAAGTTTCAAGAATGAATATGTGTATATTAAGAAAATAAGCGAACAGCATCCACTTTGATAAGCCATAATTTATATAAATCAAAGAGCAAAAACCAAGAATTATGTTTGTAACTGATGCCTTATAAATACAATAGTCCTAAAATATTCAACTAAATAATAAATTCTAACAACTGCACTTACTCAGAAACCAGCAGTGCCTTGCATACAAAAATTCAATAAATGAACATCCCCTTTATTCATTTCCTGATTCTTTTGTTCATTCATTCAGTAATTATTAAGTTCTTGCTCTGTACCACATTCTGAGCTAGGTGCTTGGAAATAATAAGTTGAGTAAAACATAGTCTCTGTCCTATCTAATGTGCATGCAAGAAAAGTATTATGAAGTATTTAAATGCAGGTAATAGAAAATAGAATGAGACTGACGGTGACTCAAAACATTACAGATATTTTAGTCAGGCATGATGACTCACACTTGTCATCCCAGCACTCAGGAGGCTGAGGCAGGAGGATCATTGCAAGTTCAAGGTCAGCCTGGGTTACATAGTGAGTCCAAGCCAGCCTGAACTACATAGCGAGACCCTGTCTTAAAAAACAAAACAAAACAAAACAGAAACATAAACTTTAAAGATATTTGTATTATCTTACTTAATAAAAAGGTTAAGCTGGGCATAGTAACACGCATGCATACAAAACATGCATGCACACACATGCTTTTGCATGTACCAGAGGTAAATTGTTCCAGGGATGATTCAATGATTCAATGAAACCCAAAGAGTCAGGGTATCTTGGCGCTTCTGCTGTACGTACCCTGGGTGCATTTTCTTCATGTTTGTCAGTATTGGTTGTGAGATGACTGTCACAAGGTCAGACTTTACAGTCTATATTCATAGCAACAGGAAAAGGGAAAAACAGAAAACTCTCACCTTTGGCCTGAAAGACAAATTTTTTTTTAATTAGGAAAAAGAGAGAGAGAAAAAAAAAGTCCTTTCCAGAAGTACCCTACCTGACTCCCTCCTATGCCTATTGGCTGGGATGGCGTCACCCAGGTACACCAAAGAAGTTCTCCAGCCTTTGTAGTGGGGAGGAGAAAGGAAAAAGCAGTCAAAAATGCCCCTCTGCCCCCCAGCTAGCAGCCCTTAAAGGCTGTAGCAACTTGAAGATTAAAGAGTCAACATGTCCATTCATTCATTCATTCATTCGTTCATTCAGCAAAACTTTATTTAGGGCTTTTCTCTGGGCCAGACCCTGAAAATAGAGCAGTGAATAAGACAGACACCACCCCTTCCTTCAAAGAATTTGAATTCTAGAAAGGAAACTAGAGGGCAACAAAATCATTACAGTAAAAGATGGTCAGTTTATCATCATCGGTTACTAACGAACACATTAGGATTTAACCGCTAATCCAATCACACCAGGGCGATCTGCAGCTTAGAAACTCAGAAAGGGCCTTATAAATTACATATGGAAATTTTAAAAACTTGATATCCCTGCTCATTTATTCACTCAACCAAAAATCATTCAATCAATCAATCAAATCACCCCCCTATTTTCAGGATGTTTCAAACACAGGTATTACAATAGGTTTTTTGTTTTGTTTTGTTTTGCAGCTTCACAGATTGGCCTTCTTGGGCGATTTTTATGTTCAACTGGCATCTCTTAGTTATTCCATTAAGTTGGGAAACCAGACCCTGACAAGGCACATCACTGTTTCCCAGGGTGAGGTTGTAACCCTCTGCTGGTCTGACTTCAGCCTTGGGCCTGCCTTTCCCAGGACCAGAGGATGTGGCCAGGCAGTGAGTGGCTGCAGGCCAGCACAGGAGCCTGGGGGCCTTGCTCAACATACATGGGTATCATGTGGACAAACAGGAGCTTCTGGAAAAATCAGAGAGCAAAACCTCAGCCCTGAGAAAAACCGTCATTGGACTCCACCAGGCTCAAACAACGGCTGGGCCACTTGTGGCAACATAAAAGGCCAACATCCCGGCCATGAGTAATGTGCTCTTGGCAGCTGTTAAAAGGGGCCTAAAACCCCACTGGCTCCCAGACCGAGCCGGACGGGCCAGGTGCAGGCTGACAGGAGAGCTGTGTTGATTCTAAAGGCCAGAGATGTTATTTTGAGGTTTGACTGTTTATGTCTCATTACTGCTAATTTCCATGAGTTTGCAGGCCTTGTTCTGACAACTCCATCCCCTGGTGGAGAAATCTATCTACACATGAAGGCTATTCGCTAACCTACCCCTGCTCCCAATTTTTTATTTGATGACAGTCATTTCTGGGAATACAACAATGTTCATGTGAAGTTTCTTAAGCAATTTTAGTTTGGGTTTGTGGGTCTCTTTCCTCTGAAGTTTCTCACTGGGTAGGAGCAGGGCTGGCTTGGGACATACTTAAACAAAGTTTTTACCTTCTAATTCTCCTCCTTTCATAATGCTTATAACTATTAAGATAGTGGTCTGTGCAAGTACATAAAAGTATTATCTTGCTTGCATAGTTAGAAAGATTCAATTCATAAGACCACACAGGATTACATTTGACAAGACACATGTAGGAGACATTTTAGTCTGGTCCTTATGCTGCCCTTGCCTGTGTGGCACTCATCCACATAACTCCTTCCTGGTCCCTAGTCCTGTCTTCATCCGCTCCTGAAAAAGACTGTTATTGATTTTTATTATGGAAAACTATAGACATAAACAAGTAAATAGACTGGTTTGATGCACCTTCATGTCCTCATCATGTCCTGCCATTTCCATATGATGGGTATGTCTACCCCCCATGATTATTTTTCTTATGGTTCTTATTTTTCTCATTTAAAAATTTTTTTATTTCTTACGGTTCTTAAAGGTCAAATTTACATACATTGATACACTGAAATGTACAGTTCTTAGCTGCATACATTTAACCAATGAGTATCCCCTGAAAGTTCTTTCGTGTCTTTCCAGTCAGTCCCCCAAGGAATCCATTGTTCTGTTTCTTTTTTAAACCTCAGATTGTATTTTTCTTATTTGAAGATTCTGTTTTAAAACTGACAATGATTTTTCATATCTGTATCCTAGCTCTAAACTACTCTTGTTTTCCTAAGACAAGTGCTGGTTTACCTGTGACCATACACCCTCCTCTCCAGCAGGTACTAATGGATGGATGGATTACCTCTCTAAAGTCAAATCTTGGCCTTTCACAGAGGTCTTTGGAGATAGAACCATTAGACTGAAAAGGGCCTTTCTCCAGGCACCAGCAGAGTAGTAGGATGGGAGACATTTGAGGGGCCCCTCAATTCCTACCCTCTGTGGTATATGGTACCAGCCAGGGAAGAATTTAGTGTTCACACACTGATCCACAGATACTGCTTGGGAAATCTTGGCTTATGAACAATCTCTGCTTTCTTCCCTCATTGCCAGGGCTTAGTCTTAGTTTTTCAGGCCCACTTACTTAGGCCAGCTCTCGTAACTTTTTCTCCTGTTGGGCAGTGACTCTGCTTCTGTCTTGTACTCTGGAGCTGGTTCTGAATGGTCGACAGAGGCTTCAGGGCCCTCCTCATGTTCTCATTGTCAACTTCCGAACCATGATGTAAACACTGTAGAATGCCGCCTGATACGGGGATTTAGATTCTCCCCCTATAGTAAGTATTCAGTAGTATTTCTATTGTATTTCTATTTGTATTTTCTAAGGTGGGACAGTTACCTTTCAAGGTAGCTCTGGGTCTCAGCAATGAGGAAAGAATATTTGCTGCGCATCTATTATAGATGCTCTTAACCAGCCTCTAGGACAAGTTAGCTGCAAAATGTAACCCAGGTAGGTGTGTTCTGAAGTCACTCATCAGGGCTCTGACCACTAGGGCTTGGCTTGAACTGCATAACATCATTAACATTATAGCTATAATATTGATCAAGAACTTTATTAACTTTATTTCTTCTAGTGCTTTTTAGTCTTCAGGGAAAAATGGGAAGGAAGCAAACATTTATTATGTTATCACTACACTTGCTGTTCCATGAAGTAGGGACCATTATTATTCCTTCTGAAGATTAAATGAGTTAATAGATGTGAGGGCTTTAGAACAGTGCCTGGAAAGAGCCCCACAAAAATTTACAGTGTTTTTATTACTAGCAAGTAATTCATTTGCTCAGGGTTGCATAACCAAGAAGAATAGGAGCAGAGAAGGATCTTGAGCTGAGGTTCCTTCCCCTCCCATACTCCCCTAGGAATGGTTTCTGAGTTCTCAGACCCAGAAGACACTAACCAAGCTAACCTTAGCACTAACTTTGGGCTCAGTTTCTGGTGTTTGACAAGGGTCTGGTGGGATTCCGAATCAACAGCTAGATAGGAGAATTTTCTACCATATGTAGAATGGATGGTATATAAACAATAAAAACTTACTTTCTCACAGTTACAGAGGCCTGCAAATCTAAGATTAAGTGACCAGCAGATTTGGTGTCTGGTGAGGCTCCTCCTCCTGATGTACCCTCACATGGCTAAAAGGATAAAGAAGCTCTTAGGGGTCCCTTTGAAAATGGCACTAGTCTCATTCATAAAGGCTTCACCTTCATGACCTAATCACCCCCAAGGGCCATCTGTCCTACCACCATCACAATTGGGTAAGGATTTCAAGGTATAAATCAGGGATATAAACATTCAGTCCATAGCAGACAAGAAGCCTGCCTGTGAATTCTGCTCCCTGGAATGTAATCTGCACTGCTGTCCTCTTTAAAAGATTGCTGCAGGGATGTAGCTCAGTGGTAGAGTGATTGTCTAGCATGCACAAGGCCCTGAGTTCAATTCCCACTACCACCAAAATAAAAATAAAAATAAGACTGCTGGTACAATTGCTCAGATCCTTAGTCAATTAGATGCCCTTTAAATCACAGACTTATCCAAGGCAGGACGTGTGTAGCAAATTAGTGAATCTAAATAGTCTTTAAATGCCTATTTGTGTTGAGGCAATTAAACAGGAATGCATGCATTTCAGCAGGTCTTTGGGGGTAAACGTTATCGTGACCTAGGTTCCCTGGCTTCCATCTATTATCTGACTTCCTTTGATGTCCCTCTCCCTTTTCTCTCTAAGTTCCAGCCACACCGAACATCTTCCTGGTCCATTGTCACATCAGCTCACACCCATATCCAGACCTGCACCAGGAACGCAGGTGTTTTTGTCAGATCCACTCATAGCCGGCCCTTTGCAATTGCTCAGGTCTCAGGTCTCAGCTCCCAGACCTCCACCCACAGAGGCTTGATTAAGTCGTCTCTCCATTGGGCAGTGGGTTTTGTCTCATTTTTAAAATTTTCATTGCCCACCTAGTACTATTTGCAATGGAAATTATTCTATAATGACTTATGAAGTTGTACAAGGGGCAGAAATTTTAGTCTAATCATTTAATGCTAGGTCCTGAGAGCCTACAACAGTATCTATTGTATGCATGATAGTTTAAGAATAATGATAATATTTGATTAATGCTTTGCTGCCACTCATAGTCTTGTGGTTCTTCTAATACCAGGGGAAATGAGGAGGCCAATTATACCTATGTTCAAGGCAGCTATTTTAGTCTTCAGGGAAAAGTGAGAAGGAAGCAAACATTTATTATGTATCACTTTACACCTGCTATCCCATGCTATGAAATAGGCATGATTACTATTTTTTTTCTGAAGATTAAATGAGTTAATACATGTAAGGGCTTTAGAACAGTGCCTGGAAAGAACTCCATAAACATTTACGGTATTTTTGTTACTAGCAGGTAGTTCACTTGCTCAGGGTTGCACAGTTAGAATGAATGGAGCAGAGAAGGACTTTGAGCTATGGCTCCCGGTTGAAAGAAAGAAAATCTGAGTCTCAGTTGCAGAGACTGACCGGAGACACAGAGCTTATTCCCTAGTTTTCTTTTTATATTTTTGCATCCTTCACTACATGTCCAGCCCTGGGCTGGCAGCTGGGGATTTTAGCTCTCCCTTTGTTTTAGGGAAACTTGTCCCTCTTTAGGTTTTGCAGGCTCATGCCCCAGCAGGAAAAAAAAAAATGCATTTTGAAGTGGTGACAAAAGGTGCCTTGCAGGGCCTCCTGCAGGAAATCGTGGTGAATGTGCTCTGAGGCCTTTGAAACAGGAATAATTTTCTTCTGCCTTTCGTGGCTTTCGCAAAAGCCATCCTAAAGTAGGAGGATGGATAAGTTACCCTTCAATCTTTGATTTCTGTCACGAGAAAAGGAAGTATGAGGTAACCATGTTGGCGCGGTGGGGGAGAGGGGACCTGCTCTTTGGAGAACTGGATCTGTATGTGGTCTCTGGGCCTGGATGTGCTCTTAGATTAGTGGAGTGATGAGTATGTCCTATTTCCAGACGATTTTCACAGGACTCAGATTTTAAAATTACATGCACACAATCGGTATTATTTGCATTTTAAAAAGAGTCCTCAAATGTTAAAACAATTTACTATCCAAGTAATTTCTGAATGCATTAGGTACCAGTTAGTCAATTTTCATAGTCTCTTATTCAATCCTCACAACCACTCTTTCCTTTGAGGTCAGTCTATCTTTTCTCTGTTCGGCTGTACAGGGGATCAAAACCGGGGAGTGCTCTAGCATTAAGCTACATCACCACCTCTAGCCCCTTTTTAAAAATTTGAGATGGGGTCTTGGTAAATTGTTTAGGCTGGCCTTGAACTTGTGATCCTTCTGCCTCAACCTCTTGAATAGTTGGAATTATAGACATTGGCCACCATGCCCAGCTAGGTGGGGTTGTTTTGGGTCTTCACTTTGCAGAAAGGAAACTAAAGCTCAGAGAGTTTGTGGATCTTGCTCAAAGTTGCACAGTTACACAGTAAGTGACAGAAGTAAATTTGGACCTAAACCCAGTGTTCTTTTTAAAAGGCAATCCTAAGCAGGAAATTGTCCTGCAAAGCAAAAAATATGATTCTATTTAACAGAGGATTTGCCTTCAATATTTCAGGAATGCTCCCTTCAGTCAACCACTACCTATTGTCCTTGTGTCATATCTGTCTTTCAGACACATATTCAGGATATCAGCACTTTTCATTCTAAGTGCCCCCAGGCATACGGTGCTGGCTCCACAGTCCTGTTTTGAGGACCCATGTTTAGAAATCCACTCTGCTTAAAGAGAGATGAGGACAGTTTGAAAGGATGGAAAAACAACCTGGCACAATTAACACGTCAATTGCGGCAACATGAAACCCAAAGTTGAGCAATTTGGGCCTGTGTGAACAAACAATTGAAATAATTTCAAGCCCCTGACTTTATGACTTTATGAAAGGTGTGTGCGTGCGCGCGCGTGTGTACAATGTATGTGCGTGTGCTTGCTCAGAAACCTAACTTTCCTTTCTTTAGTCTTAATCTTTTTTAGTGCTTGTTTGCAGTACATAATGTTCACATTCCGTGGAGTTGGTACAGGTACGTAACACATCTCGATTCCTTTTTCCTCTTCTTCCCCTCACTCCTCACAGCTCTCGGTCCCCTTCCCATTTGAAAAAGTTCTATCTCTCTACTTTCTTTTATCTATCCTTTCATTTTGCTCTCACAAGTCTAACTTACAGATTTTTATTTTCATGTTTTGATCTGCCTCTGAGTAGTCAATCACTGAAATATTTTCACCTATTGGTTCACCATAGGAACGTTCAGATTGAAAAGAAACTGAAGGAACAGAATTTTGAGACAGTTCTTGCTGGGTCAATCCCGCCTCTGCTTTTTTGAGATTATAGAAGCTGAAAGAGGCTCTATAAGGCTCCGGTTTCAGTAAAGAGAGACCCCCGGGACCACAGTCTGGGCTGCAGGAACCCACTCCTTGGAAGACTGTGCTCCCATAACCTGGATTTCTGTTTGCTCCCGCGGAGATAGTCCTTTCTGCCTGGTGCAGATTCTTTTCCTCCAGTCTGGTCACATTGTGGTGTGGAAAGGGATTTAGTTTAATGCCTGAGTGGGCAAATGTGGAGCAAGAGGTTTGAATCCTGAAATACCTATGTGAAAATCTCCTCACCTGGCATCTCTCTGGCGGCGCTCAGGCGCCTGTGGATACCTTGTCCCAAGGACCCTGGAAGCCCGCCAAGAGTCTTGCACAGCGAGTGTGGGTGTTGAATCAACATTTCTGGTTATGACTCTCCGGGGACTCTTCTTCGAAGATTATGCAACCTCAACTGAGAGGATGGGCTTTCCTTACCAGCTTTGCACATTGGATTAACTTTTTAAAAATAAACAAGAGCTTTTCTTCTCTCTTTTCGAGAAGTTATTTTTCGGTTTCTGCCTAAGTAGTGTTTAGAGACAGGAGAGAAATTCCATTGGGCATGATAACGTTTTTCTGATTTTTTAAATTTAATTTGAAAGCTGTGTGCCAACCAACTGGGTGTGGTAGGCACATGTCTACAATTGTAGCACTTGGGCTGATGAGGCCGGAGGATTGCTATGAGTTTGAGGCCATCTTGAACTACATACTGAGACCATGTATCGAAAAACAGAGAGGGGAGGGGAGGGTTCTTGGTTTAATGATTATTTTGTGTTTTGTGTTTACTCAATTGTTTTGTGTTTGTTCAATACCAAGATTTATAGTTAATTTTGTTTAAAAGCTAGCCAAAACTATTTCTTAGGACCACAGAGTCCTGGTTATCAGATTCAAGTTTTTACCATTTATTATTGTTATAGATGGGTTAGGGTTCTTTTCCCTTGGTTTCATTGTTTTGAAAGATTTTCCTTAGGGTAACCTTCCTGGTCTCTCTACCCTTCTTGTCCTGATTTGAGTTCGGGAATAAGAACTGGGCATGTGGGGCTGAGCCCTTTGGGATTTCATTTGGGGCTGAGCCCTTTGGGATTTCATTTACTTCCTTGTGTCCTCTGATCCGTTCTCCAGTAACTTGTTAGTGGGGACAGGTTTCTCCACATAAGGAAAGCTTTGGTTTCCAGCTCTTCTGTTAGGCAGGGAAGTTTAATTTGGGAGTAAAGTATAAGTGCACCACTGAGACAGATATAAAGCACATTCTCCAATCCAGCCTTCCCGGTAATCAAAATCAAGTTCTAATCTTCAGTTGTCTGACTCTTATGTCCATCTTAGTTTATGTGGAACTCAGGAAGAAGAAACCTCAACAGACATGGCATTGTATAGGCAAATTCTTTTTTTTTTTTTTTTTTTTGCTGCACTGGGGATTGAACTCACGACCTTGCGCTTGCTGGGCAGGCGCTTAGACCGCTGAGCTAGATCCCCAGGCCTGTTTTTGAGACAGGGTCTCACTATGCCGTTCGGGCTGGCCTTGAGCTCACTCTGTAGCCCAGGCTGGTCTCGAACTCACAACGATCCGCCTGTCTCAGTCTCCCGAGTGCTGGGATTACAGGCGTGAGCCACCACGCCCAGCTTGTATAGGCAAATGCTTAATGTTTTCTATAATCTATCTTTTTAGGCTAGGAGTAATTTTTCATCAATATTTCAAGGATGAAAAGCATTATTATAACTGTAATAAGTAAGAATCATTTAGGATTAAACTTGTTTTTAAATTTTTAATTGTTTTAATTGCAGTTAATAAGCATGTATAAAAATAACATGCCTGTTAAACACAATTTGGGAAATAGGAAAAAAAATGGGATAAATGCTCTTAAAAGGTTACAGCTTCAAATATTCCGAAACTACTGCCTTAGGAATTTTGTAAGGGAGGCTACTGATGTTTAATGATCACTCTAAGAGCAGAATCTTGATTGAACTATGAGCTGTGGTCCACCTAGTCTATATCTAAAGAGCCTCCCCACCCCCTGCCCAGTATTAGAGATTGAATACAGGACCTTCGGACAGAGACACATCTTTGGTCCTTTAAAAAATTTTTATTTTGGACCAAGTTCTTGCTAAATCACTAAGTTTCCCAGGCTGAGCTTGAACTTGAGGTCTTTCTGTCTCATTCTTCCAGAATGCTGAGATTACAGGTAGACATCACCACACTTGGCTTCTAAGGAGCTTTTTAAACTTAGAACTGTAGGAAGACAGTAAGATGATTTGTTGAGAGTGACCAAACCTATTTTTTATAAAAATGACTAGAGTTTACTTACAAGATT
>RJWT010050929.1:0-10778 GCA_004365215.1 Cuniculus paca
AATATTTCTCTATTAATTTGTCTTTTTGTGACAACTAAATAACCACAGTGCAATCCTTGTTTGGTAGTTTAAGTGAAACTTTTGTTTTTTATGAACTCAACTCTCAGCTGAGTTGACTGCATTGAAATTTCCCACACTTGCACTCACTCCTTAAAACATTTTGAATGTTTGATCCCGTCATTACTAGATTATAGATGGTAAAACCCTAGCACTCTGACTCCATAGCCGGCCCCAACCAGGAAAATTACTCAACTATTTGAAGCCTGCTTGGCAGTAAAGGCCGTGTATATTAAATTCTAAATCTACTTAATTAGCTTCCCTAATCTTCATTATGCAAAGCTCACTCCCTTTTGATGGAAATATGTACTAAAAACAACCTTCCTGGCAACTGATACCGCAATGTGTAGTCTCCAGTTGAGTAAAAGACTTTGCCAAGGACACTGTACAGCGCTGACCCATTTTTAACTGAATCTGGTTACTTAGTTAAGAGTAAGTTCTGTTTTTATTCTTCTTTTCTCTGTGCATCGAAACCCCTCCTCTCCTCACTGCAACAGCTCTTTGAAAAGAGGCACAGTTGAGAGTCAGGTCTCTCACCATAGTCATGAAATATTATCCAAACTCCTCCAATATTAGTCAAAACTCTCTGGAGAAGTGACAAATATGACTTTAAGTTGTTCTAACTCCAAAAGGAGTGGATTGGTTCATGTAAATGGTTCTTTCAGGCATAACTGGATCCAGAATCTGAAACAATGCCTCCAGGTCCATCCGCCTCTCAACCCTTTATTGGCTTTGTACTCAGACTAGATCTACTCACCCTGCAATTGAGAGGTCATTGGCGTCTGTCTTCTTGTAGCATCCTCACATTATAAAATTTCAGCAAAAGCCAAACAGATAAAATCAAAAGCAACAGACCTCCCCCCTACACACACACCAGCCTTCCCACTGAGGGATGTATGGGTCACACATCCCTAAAGAGGACCAGTGAGGGAATGAAACCCTCTTGACTGGCCCACGCTAAGTGGAAGATATACCTCCTGGAACAGTGACTAGGTGAGTCCCACAGATCGATCTTTAATGGCAAAACAGAACAGTTCACTATGCTATTCTCACCCCAGGTATCTATGACATAGAAGGACGAGAAGGAAAAATAACAAAATGTTAACATGGATAAATCTGGATGGCAGAGTTTCAAGTTAATTTCATTTTCCTTCCTTCCTTCTTTCCTTTTCTTCCTTCTTTCCTTCCTTCCTACCTTCCTTCCTTCCTTCTATCCCCCTTCCCTCCCGGCCTCTCTCTCCCTTTTTTTCTGAGGAATAATTTCTTTATCATACAAAAACCTTCGTCGTAAGAAAATGTTCACCTACTTAATAAAAAAAGATGAAAGATATGATATGAATACCTAGCTCAAAGAAAGAGAAAAATAAAAGACTGTATAACATAAAAAGGTGCATAGCATCACCAATCATTAAAAAAATACAAGCAAGGAAACAAACCCACTAATAAAAACTGAGATACCAATTGTTACCCATCACATTAAAAAAATAGACCACTGGATGTAGGGTAACCAACGTGTTCCTACATGGCTAAAGATAATACACAATGACTCAGTCTTTTTGTAGAATGACTTGATACCACTTTCCAAAAAGATGGCAGCAAATATCTTTGATTCATCTGTGCTTCATTTCTGGGAATTTTTCTTTTAGACCATATTATGGTTGTTTTTTATTTAAAATGCCCCCAAAATGGCTCCTGGATGAAGCTTTTATAATGCGATTGAATCAGGAGGACATGAACCTCATCAGTGGATGAGGTCATGGGGTGTGACTTGGGGATTATATTTTATCATCCACCCTGTATTCTAGGACTCTTCTCCAACCCTGCTTCCTGGCTGCCATGTGGTAGCAAGTGTACTCTACCACTTCCCTTCCACCATGATGTTTCTGCCTCACCACAGGCCTAAAAAGAATAATCTTAGTCACTTTTTCATTGCTGGGACAAACTACCCAACACCCACAATTTGAAGGAAAAGAGGTTGATATTGCTACATGGTTTTTAAAGGATTCGTTCCCGGGTAGGCTGGCTCCAAGTCAGGTAGGGCATGGTTCAAAGGACTTGAGGAAAGCTGCTCAAGTCATTGTGACCAGGAAACAGTAAAGGGAAGAGTGGGCAATGGGGATAGACCATTCTAGGTTACACTCCCATTGACCCACCTCCAACCAGCCTCTACCTCCAATAGAGAGTCAGCTCTTATGCTGCCATAATCCAATCAGCTTCCACATACATGAGGTATTGGAGGCACATTTTAGATTTAAAACATAAAAAATGAATAGAGCTCTTGATACAGCAGAAATCATCAGCCCAAATACCTGTATAACTTTACTCCTTAAATTGTTTTTCTCAGGTACTATACTTGGTCACGGTGACAGAAAACTAACTAATACAGATCAACACATACTTGTTGCACAGAAAGCACACATGGAGAATTGGTGCATTTTTTTGTGGTGACAAAATGCTGGAAATAACATACATGTCGACTGATAAGCTCAATAGTTTCTCAAATACAGTCAAATAAATTGTGGTCAGGTACAGGTGGAGGGCTGGAGACTTGAGAAAACAGAGTGAAGGAATCTTTGTAGGTTGTGAAAATTTTATAGGCCGTTGGTAAAAAGAGAGATATAGTGGGTTCCTGTGTGTGTGTATGTATGTGTACTGTGTATACATGGTCTATTTCTGGAACGATGTATGAGAAACTGTTAGTAATGAGTATCTTACTTCTGGGAAAAGGGTTAGCAATTAGAACACTTACATTTCATTGTGTACTACTTGAATAAACTACTTGATTCTTTAAAAAATTGTACATGTGCTTCCTTTTTAATAGAGACACACTGATTTTAAAAATAGAGCAAAAAATATAAATACACGTTTCAACTATCAGGCAGCAGTTGACAGCAAGTAAGCACAGAACACACTGTTTGTTGCTGTAGTTCTTTGAAAGGAGTCACTTAATGATGGAAGAGTAAAACTTGTATAGCAAGAGGGTGCCTGTTGCCCTGGAAGGGTCTTTTTCTTTTCAATAGGTTGATCAAAAATGCTCTTTTTAATTTAATTTAATTTTTTTTTGAGGCAGGGTCTCACTTTGCAGCTCAGGCTTGAAAACTCTCCATTTCTGATAGAGTTAAGTGATTTTTCAGGCAGTTCTGTTGGGAGTAAGTAACATTTTAGGTGGACCTTGGGAAAGGAAACAGCTTGTGAAAGGTTCCTGCAACTAGAAGGATAATGGAACATTTGGGAAAGTGAGAAAAGATCAGGGAAGTGAAACAGACACAAAAAGTACCATGAGATTAGTATGTGGGCAAAGGCAAGACCCAGAAAAGCTCATGTCTTTGTTAATTAATAATGTTTGGATGCCACAGATAAAATTCAATGGTAGAGGATGTGTTTAGCATGAGAAAGGATAGGGTCCTGGATTCCATGAACAACTCCCCACTCATCCCAGTCAAAAAAAAATGTCATTTTTCACCTTAACACCACTTGAAAGCCATTGAAGACCTTGAAGTAGAGGAAAGACACAGTGAAAATAGCATTTTATGTGCTTATTTTGGCTCCTGCATTGAGGTTTGGGAGGACTGAGGAATAACACAAGAATGGATTCTGGGAAATGATTAAAAGTCTGTAACTATAAATCAGAAATTCAGGCAGCTCAAAGTAGGAAGGTGGGCATGAAGCTGAGGAAAAGTGGATACATTTGAATCATACGAAATTTAAGAAACCACAAGATCCATTTCTGTGGTTGGTGGGAGGACTCAAAGGAGAGGGAAATGTCAAAAATTACTCCCAGTTTTTTGGTTTGCTTGAGTTGGATGAAGATACCTTTCACAAGCCTGGAAACTTGAGAGGCAGACTGGTTTATATGGGAGGATGTGAATGTTGTTGGAAGATGTTGAGCCTGAAGTCCATTTAAAACAGTCAGAAAGAGAGAGAGAAAGAAAAAAATTAGTCACGTGGCCATGTTGTATTATAAATAGTCAAGTTCTCAGCAAGGGCTAGAGATTCCTTTGTCTTTTTAGTCAGAGCATAAGAATTGTATTGGAAGCCATAAGTATGCAAGAGATTTCCTGAGGAGAAAAATTAGTCAGAAAGGAAAAGGGATTAGTCACTTTCTATCCTTTTTTTCTTTTTCTTTTT
The DNA here is from genome assembly GCA_004365215.1 of Cuniculus paca. Classification (NCBI taxonomy): domain Eukaryota; kingdom Metazoa; phylum Chordata; class Mammalia; order Rodentia; family Cuniculidae; genus Cuniculus; species Cuniculus paca. Next base: position 4,186 of record RJWT010050929.1, read on the forward strand.
TTTTTGGTACTGGAGATTGAATTCACGACCTTGCACTTGCCAGGCAGGTGCCTACACCACTGAGCTAAATCCCCAGCCCACCTTCTATCCTTCACTGCTGTATGTTGTGAGAGAAGAAGGAAGCTGAGAAAGTGAAAGATTTGACCTCAAAGAAAAGGTGATGAGAATTTCAAGAGATAATAAGGTAATAAAACCCTACGATCATTTGGTTTCTTTTTATGTTACAAAATTAATGAGATCAGTTAGTGACAAGTAGGATTTGAAGACATCTTTGTTTATCAAGACAAATATCTATTTAAATTAACTTTTTTTTTCAGTACTGGGGATTGAACCCAAGGCATTCACACTAAGTTACAACCCAAACACCTTTATTCATTTTGCAACAGAAAGCAGAAACATGGAAATGACACCCAGGATTGGGAGGCAAATTTATTTTATGTCGGTGGGCACTGATTAGGATCATTCCCAAAATACCAGGTCCCAATCCCTTGTTCTAAGGCTCATAAGGGATAAGCAAGCAGAAAGTACAGAGGCAGAATGGCTTGTCAGTTGGGGAATGGTTCTTACAATATGCATCACAGTGACCAGCTATGCATCACAGTGATCAGCCATTTCTAAGAAGCAAAGGTAACAGGAACTGTAACCAGAACTATTACCTAGGCAACTAACACACTGAAGTATACTGACTTGGGGGGGGCATCTTCTGTTACAATTTTTTATTTTGACACAGGATCTCACTAAATCACTTGCAGGCTGTGCTCAAACTTACAGTCTTCTTGCCTCAGATTCACAGAGTGCTGGTATTGTAGGCGTGCCCTATCACCACTAGCTTAAATGATCTATTCTTCAATTGTCCTCAGGAACACTAATGGAGCTGAACAATAGTTTAAATATCAAAACAACAAACTAACACCAGGACAAAATGGCCTATTTTTATCTATCCTTCCTACCCCAGACCTAATATATCCTTTTATTGTTAGAGGCACAGCTTTTTGTGAGATTACCTCTGAGGGTCACTAATAAGGTTGGGATATCTATCTGAGCCTTCTTCAGCTGTTACAGGGTTTAGGAAGAATGATTATTTTTCTCTGTGTCTCTGCTCAGTTCTTGAAAGACAGAGTTAACTATTCTCTGCCAGATGGTACCCAACAGGTGCTTCTCAGTATTCTGTTGCTGTCCAGTCCTAATGGAAGACTATCTTATCAACCAATTCCCGAGCCAGGCCCAATTTTTGCTGTTTGTGTCTCTAAAGATGAATATCACAGAAGTCTAGTCCTTTATAAGTCTCAAAATTTTACTTTTTGGGCAAAAATATATAAAAGCATGGAGGGTGCCTTTCAAAGGGAGTTTTCATTGTCTCCAGCTTGCTAGAACAGGCATCAGCAAACATCTATGCGATGAGCCAGATGGGAGAGATGTTAGCCTTTGCCTGATGTATGGTTTCAGTTGTGACTACCATGGTAAAAACAGCTCTAAACAAAGCATAAATGTGTGACTGGAATGCTGTCCCAATTACACCTTACTCATGGACATTGAAATTGGAGTTTCATAATAGCTTTCACATGAAATTGGTATTTGGTATATTTTTTAACGTCATTCTTCTTTGGATTTCTCTCCCCTTCTCTTAAGAATGCAAAACAACTATAAGAGTTTGCAGGTTCATAAATGCAGATCGTAGGCCCTTCATGAGGAGCATCATGGTAGGTCTTCACTTAACTCATCACTGCATGATGACTTCCTCCAGTAACTAATTCAGAAAACTCAATTCCATGTGTTGAAAATGAACATGTTAAACTTTAAGGGGGAAAAACCCTGGCAATAGTGGAGTCCAGTTCCTCCAGCATTCTTATTTAAGGCAATCTTAGTAGTCTGCACCATCCAGGGATGGTCATTTGCTTGGGATTGATAAGACATAATGGTGACAGCTCTGATAAGGCTCCCAGTTGCACATTCTCACAACTCACGCCATGGGTGAATCAGAACTGTTGTCAGTAAAGATGGTGTCTGTCAATCTATGTGTTGCAAAAACTAGCACAGAGCTGTGATTGTTGTGGGAGATGTTTGAAATGTAATTACAAGCACTTAGAGCCATTTTGATAGAGAGTCTAACCCAAGAAGTTCTTCTTTTGGTATCAGTCTGCAAAATCAATGTGGATTTTGAATTTCATTTTGAATGATTAGGAGCTCTTAGCCTGAAATTACCTTCAGTCAATAAATGTCTAGTGGCCAGAATGTGATCCAATGCTTTTACAGTTGTTTCATTCTTTGTGTTTATCCAGGCTACCTGACATAAATTACACAAAGAGGTTATGCAAATTCCTTCTGACTGTTTTACACTCATGATAATCTGATGACCCCTATCAAAAGTTAACATTATTTCTCCATAAGATGCATTCTTTATATAAAACCAACTTGTCCTGATAATTTAGGATCGAGTTTGTTCTTTCTTTCTTTCTTTCTTTCTTTCTTTCATTTTCTGAGACGAGGTTTCACTATGCATTTAAGACTGAGCTTGAATGGACTATGTGGCCTAAGTAGACCTCAAACTCGTGGCACTCCTGCCTCAGCCTCCTTGGGATTACAGCATACACTATCACAGCCGGGTTAAGTCTTTCTTTATTTCATATTCTCACTCTATTCCTTACTCAAGACATAGACCAAAAGGGGATGAACTACACAGGTAATTCTGTAATATGGCCATCCAAAAGACATAAACATTTGGAGGCCCTCAGACTATCTTGTCAACTCAGGCTGCTATAACAAAATACTGTATACTAGGTGGCTTACATAGTGAAAAAAAACAGGGGTTTTTTTTTAGTCTGTTTTCTATTATTTTATTTAAACATGTGAGAAGTTATGGAGAGCTATTTTGAAGAAAATAAGAGACATTATGGTAGCCATTATTGATTACCTATTGTCTGGTTTTGAAGGCCTGTAAAGCTTTCATTGTTTCATTTTGATTGGTTTTATACTATTTTGTTTTGTTTGAATTTATTGTGTGTGATGGTATGAACAATTATTTTGAAGAAAACAAGAGACACTATGGTAGTCACTGTTGATTTCCTGTAGCTTTATTTTGAAGTCCTGTGTTGCTTGCATTTTTCTGTTCTGATCTGCTTTGTTCTGTTTTATTTTGTTTTGTTTTGTTTTATTCTCTTTAAAATAAAAAAAATAGTTTTTTTTCACAGTTATGGAGGAAAGACAGCCTAAGATCAAATGCAAGCCAGTCCAGTTTTTGGTGAAGACTCCTGTCTTGCAGATGGCTATTGCCCTCTCACTGTATCTCACCTGGAAGAAGGAGGATGGGATACTCAGAGGGGAGCAGAGAGGGAGAGGGAAGCATTTGGGTGTCATTTTGTGAGGAAATTTAGCTCATTGTTTCAGAGCTCCACCCTTCTGACCTCATGTAACCTTAATTACGTTTTTACAGGCCTTATCTACACAGTCAAAATTGGGGGTTAGGTCTAAAGCATGAATTTTAGGGAGACACAATTTAGTCCATAACTGGTGCTATAAAAATCTGTAATCTCAAGTCAGGCACTGCAGTGCACACCTGTAATACCAGTTATTTGGGAGACTGAGGCAGGAGAATCACAAGCACAAGATCAACCTGGGTTACTGAAAGGAGCCTTTTCTCAAAATAAAATAAAAAATGGCTGGGGACATAGGTCACTGGTAGAGTCCTTACCTAGCATGTTCAAACTACTGGGTTCAATACTCAGTACTGAAAAAAAAAACTAATTTCTAAGCTTCCCCAAAAAATTTTCAAAATCAAACTTTAGACAAGCAGTCAGATTACTAAAGCTAAAGCAGATTCCCTGGCTGACGAATATGCTAAGATAGCCACGTCCCCTGAAAATGCTTCCTCCGCTGTCTCATACTTCTCGCCTCTCATCCTCCTTTAGCAACATGAGGACTAAAGGAAAACTTCCAGTGTTGAGTGCACAGTGACGTAATTAAGTGTAAAACATATTCTTAAACACTAAGCCCTATTCTCTCACAGTAACCTGTAATTTCCCCCATTCTACTACCTGAGGTTAAATCAGCCTAGTGGCCGAGCACACAGTCCTCACAGGAACTTGCACACTAGCACAAAAAAGCTGACATTCACTGTCCGCAGATAGGCTTTGAAACTGTACAAGGTTTTGGCATGCTGTGGAAACGCAGAGCATGCATGGCAGCTGCAGGGACTCCCCCCAAAAGGAGAACAGAAGTCAGTAACTCAGTGGAGGCCTACCTGCTGCCCGAGGTATTAGCTGTTTTCAAAACAGACCTCAGGCTGGTAGCCAGATGCCTGAAGGTTAAGCAAATTGCTTGGTTTAGATATCAGCTTCCCAAGAAATCTCTTCCCTGACCACTTAATATTTCTTTCCCTACCTTCTTCCGACACAGAAGAACTCTGTTTAAGGATTTAAGGTGTAACAACTGTAGCACCTGAGGCAGAGAAAGTCTACTGGAAACAGGCTAAGCTTTTACTCACACAGATGGGCTTTGGAGGTACCCAGATGGTATATCTCCTCCAGTCCTTGCTTGAAATTTAGTGTGCACGCACACAGCAAAATTACACAAAATAGCAAATAAAATTTTAAAGATTTCCATAAATATTGGTAGAAGCACTTTGAGTTCTCCTATTTGACAAGGAACCTCAATTGTACCATCTACTCGTAAAGCTAGTAGTAAAGCACTCCCATGGGGTATTGTCTCCATTGGCAAGTGGATTTAATTCAGATCTCAGAGTTTCATAGAGTTTCATAGGAACACACTCTAAACATTGTTTTCATGTCTTTATGATGGTTAGAGGGTTTTCTTTGCAAACAGGCCCCTGCCACTGCTGTAGCTAAGAACCCTCAGTTGTCCAATCCCTCTGTTCTGTAACAGTAGAGACAATCAATTCACCAGTAAGGTCATTCAAGGTATTCAACAAATGCTTTCACTCACAAGGATTGTGCTGTCCATACTGCCCTCCGTCCTCTGGAAAAGCAGAATGGGCCAAGCAGCCAAACAAGCCAGAGTACCTGAGGAACTTAAATTGCCTTAACTCAAAAATCTTGCCTTAGCCCCAGTGACCCTTTCCAGTCAACACTAATTATCTCTTTATGAAATAATTATTGTTAGTCTGATGAAGATTCTTTACTCTTTCTGATTTTTAAAGACTCTAATCTGAGTCAATCTAATATATTTAAATTCTGTCAGTGTTTTATCAAACCCACTGCTTCATACCACCAGAAGGTCAGCTATGTCTTTTCCTAGACATCATTTCACAGCTCATCCATGAGCTTCAGGTCGGAGATCTAGCCTTCTGAAAAAGATCGACATTGAATCCAGATTGAAAGGAGGTAACTCTGTCCTCATAACCACCAACACTGCTGAAAGAAGAGCACAACCTTGAATACATTTAAATACGAATGAAGCTGAATTGACAGTGGTATAGATTTGTTCACTCCCTCTTGTCTTGTGTCCAAATCAGTTGTTTAATGACTTATTGTTTTGAGCAAGAAGGAAAGGAGATGTGATAATATACAATGGTTAATTTTACATGTCAGTGTGATTGGGCAAAGAGATGCTCATGAGACATTATTTCTGGGTGTTTCTACAAGGCTATTTCAAGAAAAGATTAGCATGTGAATTGGTGACTAAAGGAAGAAAGTCACCCTCAGCGTGTAGATGGACTTCATCCTCTCTGTTGTGAGCCCGAATAGAACAAAAAGACAGAAAAGTGCCAAATTTACTCATTCTGCTTGAGCTGGACCATTCCTCTTCACCTGAGCTTGGATCTTGTTGCTTCGGTTCTGAGGTCTTTGGGCTTGGACTGGAACCACATCACACTGGTTCCTATGGTTTTTTGGGGCTCCAGGTTGTAGACACAAATACTCGGACTTTCTACCCTCTGTAATGATAGCCAATCCCAAACTCCCTTTTACCCTCCATATCTTTTTATATCTCTGTATCCCATTGATTCCATTTTTCTGGAGAATCCTGATAGGAGGTGACACATACTTTCCTTGCTATTACCTGAACCTGGCAGAAACAGTCAAAAATCCTCCCCTTTTTAGCTCTAGCCAACTTCTCATTCTCATTTTATGAGTAATTAGCTAAGATTAAAACCATGTGTCTTCTGGAATTGATTAAACATCTTCTTTTCAAATAACAGACAGACTTCTCCAGACTGCCAAACAATTACAAATGTAATACACTTGTATCTTGTAACTACCTGTTATCAAAGTTTAAGGCAATAACACTTTGCTGATAAACTCATTTTTTTCCATCAGGGATATAGTCCCTATTAAAACAGATTGGCTGTGTACTTTTCCCCTCCATTCTATTGTCTGTCCCACTTGGTGATTTCCTCCTGCCGATCCTCCTGGAACCATGGTCTTTCTCATCTCTCTCCAAAATGTCCTTCAGTATTCTCTGTAGGGCTGGTTTGGCAGTCATGAACTCCTTCAGTTGTTCTTTGTCATGGAAATAGCTTGTTTCTCCATTAATTTTGAAAGCTAGTTTTGCAGGGTACATCAATCTGGGTTGGAAGTTGTTTTCTTTCAGGACTTGAAATATTTCACTCCAAGCTCTTCTTGACTTGATGGTTTGTGTTG
>RJWT010050930.1:0-10770 GCA_004365215.1 Cuniculus paca
TGGTTGCAATGTCAGCTTGTTTCCAAAGTCTTAGCAGTGGTGTTCACATTTCTCCCAGATGCTTGCTATCTTATGGTCAGGCTAGACTTAATGGTGATATAGTTGTCAATTCAGTTTTCAAACTCTTTGTTATCCAGCTTTTGTGATCAAATCTAATCATGTCTTGGGAGGGGGTCCACAAGTCACGAAATAACCTTATGAGTTTGTTTGTCCAAGCTCCTTCCTCTTCATAAACCCCCTGGAACGCTCATTTTCCAGGGTTCACCTTTCTGATTTCTCATCCAAAAAAGTGGGGTTTTATTTACCCTGTTCTGTGTACTGTGTGTGACTCTGCCCTCATCTAGTACCACCTGGTAGAAGCACAAAGAAATGAAAAGGAATCCTCTAAGGACCAGTGCTCCTCCAGATGGAGAGGAAGTTCCCTTTCCTTAGAACTTTCTATGATGTGAGTGTAACTGCCACAAGACCCCTTTCTCTTGCCTGGAGCCTCAACTACAAGGTTTGTGCTAGTGCTCTTCCTGTTCACACTGACGCCTGCTTCCAGGTTTTAGGTTATCTTGAGTCCCCTCCAGGGACTGCCAGAGGAAAAAAGTGGTGTGTCCACTGCCAAGTTAGTGGTACTTTGAATTGTGGTTTCCTTCTCCAATTTTCCTGCTACTGTCTACTCTTTAAAGAGTCGCCATGTGACTTCCCCACGCATTCTGTCCAAGTGTTACAGCTTCATTCAATGGGAGAAATAGAAATCTGTTCCTTGAGTTTGCTGAGCCATTTTTCCAACATCTCTTTGGCCTGAAAACTGTGGACATTTTCCTGGCAAAGGTAGAATGGATACATGATCCTATGGTCTTATGATAATTGTCAGATCTGTGAGTCTGCATATTTAACTTCTGCCTGTTCAGCAGTTCTGGTTCTGTGGAAAGCAACTTGCCTGCAGATCCATTCTTAATGGCGTATTGATACAGATAGTATTGTAGATATGGAGCAGTCAGCCCTATGACAGTCAGCTTTCTTACTTAACAAATACCTAAGGTAATCCACTTATGAAGAAGAAAGGTTTATTTTGGCTCACAGTTTTGATGGCTCCAGTCCATGATTTGTGGTTTGAGCTCATTGTTTTTGGACCTCTGATGAGGCAACACATCATGGCAGAGCAAGTGGTAAAGCAAAATCATTGATCTCGTGGTTGGGAAATGGGGTGGGGGAGGGAAAGAGAGAGAGAGAAGACAGAGACACACACACATACACACAGACAGACAGAGAGAGACACCCAGGTGCCACAGTCCCCTCCATGAACGCACTCTCAGTGACCTAAAGTTGTCCCACTAGCCCACCATTTTCCAATAGTGCAATGCTAAGGATAAAGCCGTTACCACATGGGCCTTGGGATATTCTAGATCCAAACCATAGCGGCTCTGCATCTCATTTCAGGTCCCATCTGGTACTTTCTTTTTTGTTTTTCCAATTCTGCTGCCAGCCTCTTGTGGAGTAATGTAACATTAGGGCGGAATGATTACATCCAAATTACAGAAAGGAATGGGTGGGATGTTCATGTGAAGCAGTGAGGTTCCTATATGTAGTAAATGTTCTAACTTAGCAACAGTCTACGATAGAAAAGCTGCAGTGCAGAAAATTTTTGATTGATAAAGATACAGTTGTTCTCGCCAATGTCATCCAAGGGATAAACAGCTTGCCTACCATAAAATCTCATTAGTACTGCCAGGTGAATGAAGAAATGTAAAGATTTGTGGCCTCACTCTGACCAAGTCCATTATCTCATGATTGTCTCAGCAATGTGTTATGGGTCTATCTAAAGATTTCAATTCACCTGTTAGTAGGTTTGTTTCTTTTCCTTCTACTGCCAAAAACATTCAGCTTCTTTTATTGTTTTTGGATTCATTTTCAGAGGACTGAACTATCATGACCCTCCCTCCAAAAAGAGTCATCACTTGGCTATTGCCCCCAGCACCCCCAATCTTAAAGGAGATTTCAGTTTGTGCAGCAATGTGTCTGTATGGTGTATATACAAGTTGAATAATGTGGCTGAAAACCTACAAAGAATAAAGAAAGTTACAGAGTCTCTGAAAAAGACATCAGTATTGTAGTATTGTCCTTATTACATATTTGGTAATACAAGAAACATTAATTCTTTTTTTTTCTTTCAAGAAGCATTAATTCTTTCAAGAAATGTTGAGTAGTTTCCCTGCATGTGTGGTTGGCGTTGGGAGCTATAAGAGATACAGAGAATGGCTCTCTGAGCCTGCACCCTGTTTGTGAAGAGCAGGTACACTCAGGTGGTGATGTCCAGGCATCTACTCAGTCACCAGGTCAGAAAGCTCCACTTGTCTGGTTCCTCGCTTTCCACATTCAGTTGATTGCCAAGTCCCCATGATCCAAAATGGTTCTGAAATTTACTTTGCTTCCCTCATACTCCTGATGCTAGGCTCCATGAGGCTATTATTTTTTAAAATTGCCTTGACTCCATTCATCTCTTCCTAACCAATCTCTAGTCCAAGTAACATGTCTGATCATACCTTTCCCCTTCTCCAAGTTCCTTCATTATGTTAAGAATAGGCTAGAACTGTGTGTGTGTGTGCGTGTGTGTGCGTGTGTGTGTGTGTGTTTTACTGGGTATTGGACCCAAGGGCACTTGACCACTGAACCTTTTTATTTTTAGACTGGGTTTCGATAACTTGAACTTGCACTCCTCCTGCCTCTACCTCTCAGAGTGCTGAGATTACATGTGTATAACACTAGCCCTGGCTAAACTTGACCTCATTAGCATATTATTTTGGTTCCAGTTCCTCTTTCCTGGCTGTCTTCCACTGAACCTATGATGTTAGTTGCTCACTGAAAAGGCTGTATATTTTGTTCTTGCTATTCTTTTGTTTATAATTCTCTCCCTTTTTTTTTTCTGCCAAAAAACCTATGACCTTCAAATACTACCTTTTCACTGTAGCCAGTCAGTAGTTACAACTCCCATTTCAATACTGTAGAGTTTTGTTTAGGTCCATTCATTTATTTAATCTGTTCACTAAATAATACTTTATTACTGAGCAATATATCAGTGGCTGAGAATACAAAGGTAAGAGTTATTCTTGCCTTCAAAAGACTTAGCCCAGTGAAGAAATATACTTGAGCACAAACATATGCAATGAGAGACGATAATGGCTATAGCGGATGTGTATGCAAAGCTCTCTATCTCTCTCTGTGTCTCTGTGTCTCTGTGTCTGTCTCTGTCTCTCTCTCTCTGTGTTTGTGTGTTTGTGTATTTGTGTGTGTGTGGTATCCAGGGAGAGAAGAAGCCCCTAAATCTGCCTAAGGTACCCTAAGAGAGCTTCTAGTAGACAGAACATTTCAGCTAAGGTTAGATGGCTGGGTAAGTTCTCTTGATGGACAAGAAGAGGCAGACAGTTTTAGGTGGCGGAAAGGATTCACATAAAGGCCCTGAACAAGGTGCCCTTAGGGAAGAAATGCTCCTGTTGAGAGAACGCATGTTGGGAGGGTTTTGGTTGTCAATGACTATTGATAAGATAGAACAGAAGAAGGTCACAAATACCAAAGCAGAGGCTTCTTGGAGCTTTCTGGAGACAATGTGCTTTAGTGCCACGGGTCTGTGATTGGAGGACATGATCTGATTAGATTACAGAAACGAAGTGTTTCAGGAAGATATATACTTTTAAAAAGGCAAATAAGTGCATTTTTAATCTAAAAGGTACTTTTATCCCTCCAAATGGTAGTGGCCTTACTAAAAAAGTGAGACACCAGTTTCTAAGTGCATAATTGTTACGTAAGTTTTATTATTCCCTTTCTTTTCTTCCTTGGAGTTGCTATAAAATAGTACTTAAGGTATACATTAAATGTCAATTTGACTGGATATAAAATTTAAAAATGAAGAAGTATTCTATATTTAGTATTACTTTTTTGTTGTTGTTGTCTTTTTGAAACAGAGTTTTGCTATGCAGTTCAGGCTGACCTTGAACTCACTTTCTAGCCCAGGCTGGCCTTGAACTTGCAGTGATCCTCCTGCCTCAGCATTCTGAGTGCTGAGATTACAGGCATGCACCACCACACCTGGCAGTATATTTAGTATTACTTAATAAACTAAGTTTATTTTATTTTTAGCTATGAAGTTCTTTGTTATTGTTTTGATGCTGATGCCCTGTGCAGACCATGGTGTGTATGCCCACTCCCCCAAACATATACACGACCCCCCAATTCATGATATAAAAAACTGCTGCTGGATTCCAGGGCCACATCCCCACTGATTTTTGAGGAGAGAGGTTGACCTCAAGAATGAATTTCTTTCTTTCTTTCTTTCTTTCTTTCTTTCTTTCTTTCTTTCTTTCTTTCTGGTACCAGGGATAGAACTCATGACCTTGCACTTGGCCAGGCAGGTGCTGTGCTGCTGAGCTATATCCCAGGCCCATGTTGCCAATCCAGGGACCATTCTTGGAGTGCATTTCTCTATGCACTATCACTAAAATTAAATTTGACACAGATACACTAATCCACGTGTTACTTTCTGAGTTGAAAGACATTTTAAGAAATTATCTAGACCAGTGATGGTGAACCTTTTAGAGCATTCAGTGATACAAACAGCCCACTGCGGCCAGGGATCTAGCTCAACGGCATAAGTGCCTGCCTGGCAAGCTCAAGGTCCTGAGTTCGATTCCTGATACAAAACAACAAACAAAAAACCAGCCCACTGCATCATACATGCCATAGGTTTGCCACTGATCTAGACTAACCATCACTTTGCATAACTAGTTTTGTGTTCCAATATTCAACTCAGTTGTTAATCTTGCATAAGAAATGAGCCCATGACATAAAATAAAATGTTACCATGCATGTAACAAGTGACACATTACCTTCCAAACTAGTAGTTATTGCTTTGAGACTAAGTTAACTGATCCATTAACCTAGTTTACTAGGATTTAAGGATGCAGTTGTCACCTCTCTATAGCTTCAGCCATCAAACATATTTTTAAATCAACTTTATTTAAGAAAAAATGAGAAAAACTGCATCCATTTGAAGTGTTTGTGGTATTGCCCTCTTATATTTGGGGGAATATGTTCCAAGACCCCCAGTAGGTGACAGAAACTGCAGATAGTATAGTGTTAGTATATATACTATGTTTTTTCCATATACATATATATGGAAGTTTAATTCATAAATAAATAATTATGTATTAAATGTGCAAATTATATCTATCATCAATACATATTAATATTAACATCAATATTAATAATTAACAGTGAATTATAAAATATATAATTATTAAATTTAATAATATTAAATAAAGTTCCATTTATAAATTAGGCTCAGTAACAGATGAACAACAATAACAAAATAGGACAATTGTAATAACATACTGCTGTAGTCAGGGATTGCAAGGAGAACCATACAGGACACATAATTTATAGTATTATTTATAATGGTCACCCAAGGAGTCAAATACAAAGAAAGTACAGGAAATCTGCCCTCACATTAAAGACCTAGAAAATCCAGCTAAAGGCCTGGATCCCATGGCAATAAACTGCATGAGTTCAACTGAAAACTTAGAGCCCATGACTGTGCCTCCCATGAATTCAACTGGAGGCCTAGAGGCCAAGAAAGACAGTGACTCATTCAAGTCTGTTTCACAGATCTGTGCTGAGAAAGCCCAAAGGTCAGTGGTGGAAGCTAGAAAGTCCATGCCAGGGGATGAAGGATCTGTGCCAGTAGGTTAAGGGTTCTGCACTGGAGCCAGGAAGCAATGCTCAAAGTAAAAACCAGAGCTCCCCTGAAAAGTACCACAGCCATCCTTGGCACAACAAGGCCATGAGCTCCTCTGATGAAGCGAATAGCTGAGTTCATATCAGGAAGCCAGCGTGACAAGCTTCTCTTGGAGATTGAACAGCACACATCTTCCCTTCTGGAGCCAGGAAGTGATGTCAAAGTAAGGACCAGCACTCCCCCAAAATGAACCACAGCCAAGTTCGTATCAGGAAAGAAGCTCAACAAGCTCCTCTAGGAGAACCCACGGCAACAAGAGAACCAACAGCATCAAACAACAAGTTCTCCTTTTATCTTGGCGACAATCCTCAGGGGGGCCCCCCCACTCAGCACCATGCTGATTCGGTTCAGCTGGTGTTAAGTTGACCACCAGTTTTTAATCTACCATACATACCAAAAGTTCTTTGAAACTTCACAAATTATTTCTAGAATTTTCATTTTTTATTTATTTTTTGTGAGTACATATTTGTAGTACATAATGATCACATTCCTCACGGGGACTAGGTACATGTATATAACAGGTCTTATTTCTGTTTTATTCCCTTTTCCTTCCCTCTTCGATCCATCGGTTATTTTTAGTTTCCGTATCATATGCAAAGGATGTATTTTACTATTTCCTATCATCTAACTTTTACTGTGCCTTTTATTTATATTTCAAGTATTTACTGGTCATTTGTATAACTTCTGAGAAGTATCTGTTCAGTTCAGTTGCCCATTTTTTGATTTGGTCTTTTACTTTAGGAGGTCTGATTTTGTTTTGAATGTCTTTATATAGTAAACATTTTCCTGTCCTCGTCGTGGTCCAGGAAGCTTTCTATTTGTACTCCATGAAGAATTTATTGGAATTCTAGTGAGTTAATTCCAATCTACAACTTCCAGTGCAACTTGCAATGAGAATAAAGACACTAAGACGTGTATACAGTTATAGGGAGCCAAAGGGTCCTAAGTACAGCCAAGATGGTGGTTCACTGAACAAAGGCCGAGAGCCAGGGCCCAACCTGGGTTTTATTAATTCTCCATGAGAAGAGTGGCTCGGGTTGAGGGACAGTGAGAGTGGTGGGAAATATGTGACTGCCACAACTACCATGAACTGGGCTAGGTAGGAGGTCTGAGATCACCTCTGCAATAAGCAGAGGGCAAGAAATGCAGAGAGAGTGAGTAATCTGTATAACACAACTGTGATAGTGTATAATAATTTGGGGTTGGTGCTTCAGTTCTGATGCATAATCTGTTTTGCCCTGGGAAGTCATAGCCTCTTTCTTGAGGCTCCGTCCCAGCTGACAGCTTGGAGCCAGGCTCAACCACATATTTGGGGAGTCACTGGGTGGGATAACACTGACCTGTTGCTTTGCTTCAGAGATTACACATCTGCTCCTTAGCTAACCCAATTTACATTGCTTAAAGCCAATTGAAGGGACAAAGAAATAGCCTAGCCCACTCTGCACTGGCTCAATACTTGGAGATAAGGCAAAGTTTATCCAAAATAGAGATAGTTGCTTTTCTTTTCAAGGAGAGCCAAGGAGAGTCATCTGGGTGGTTCCCCACATCTTTCTATATTCTAGATATTAGTTCTTGGTCAGAGGACTAGGTAGCAAAATTTTTTTCCCATGCTGTGGGTTGTCTCTTCACTGTTGGTTTTTTCCCTTAGTGTGCAGAAACTTTTTAAATTAGATATAATCCTATTTGTTGATTCTTAGTATTAGTCCTTGTGCAACTGGGGCGCTGTTCAGAAAGTCCTTGACTACATGTATATATTCAAGAGTTTTACCTATTTTATTTTCCAGCAGATAGTGTTCTGTTTGAACCTTTAAATCTTTGATCCTTTTTTATTTTAGGTTAGTGCATGGTGAGAGACATGGGTCTAGACTTAATCTTCTGCACATGGATAGCCAGCAACATTTGTTAAAGAGGCTGTCATTGTTCCAGCATAAGTTACTGACCCCCTTGGTCAGTGATTAGGTGGCTGAATGTGCCTGAACTTGTTTCTACATCTTCTGTGCTGTTCTATTGATCTACATGTCTATTTTGTTGCCAATACTATATACTTTTTTTTGTTCATTTGTTTGTTTTGTTTGAAATCACCATAACTTTGTAGTATGAGTTAAACTTGGATTGTGATGCCCATTGCTTTGCCCTTGTTGCCCAGAATGGCAGTTGCTATTCTAGATCTCTTCTGGTTCCATATGAATTTTAGGATTGTCTTCTCTAGTTCTGTGAGGAATGCTATTGTTATGTTTATTGGGATTGTGTTAAATCTGTATATCAGTTTTGGAAGTACGGTCATTTTGACAATATTGGTTCTACCTATCCTGAGACAAGAGATATCTTTCCATTTTCTGACAACCTCTTTAATGTCTTTTTTTTTCATAGTACCGTAGTCTTTGTAGGAGAGAGCTTTCACTTTCTCGTTTGGATTAATTCTTAATTATTTAATTTTTCTTGAGGCCCTTGTGATGTATTGCTCCTTAACTTCTTTCCTGGTGAGTTTATTATTGATTTATAGGAATGCTATGGATTTTGTGTGCATTGGCTTTTATCTTTCTATACGACTTAATTTGGTTTTTAATTGTAAGAGTCTTTTGGTGGACTTTCTTGGTCTTCTATATAAAGGATCATCTCACCTTCAAGAAATGATAATTTGACTTCTTTCTTTCTTATGCATATCCCTTTATTTCTTTCTCTTGCCTGATTTCTCTGGCTAATGTTTTGAGAACTACATTGAACAGGAGTGGTGAAAATGGACATCTGAGCCAGGCGTGGTGGCTCACGCCTGTAATCCCAGCACTCGGGAGGCTGAGACAGGCGGATCGTTGTGAGTTTGAGACCAGCCTGGGCTACAAAGTGAGCTCAAGGCCAGCCTGAACGGCATAGTGAGACCCTGTCTCAAAAACAGGGCTGGGGATCTAGCTCAGCGGTCTAAGTGCCTGCCTGGCAAGCGCAAGGTCGTGAGTTCAATCCCTGGTAACGCAAAAAAAAAAAAGGAAATGGACATCTGTGCCTGTCCCTGATAGTAGAGGAAAAACTTTCAGCTTCTTTCCAATCAATATGATGTTGGCCATTGGTTTGCCATAAATGGTTTTTATCATTGGAGATAATATTGTAGAATACCTACTTTCTTCAGGGTTTTTATGGATTTTGAATTTTGCCATAGGAATTTTCTGCATCGATCTTGTGATCTTGTGACTTTTGTCCTCCCTCCCTCTCTCTCTCTTCCTTTCTTTTTTTTCCTTTTTTCTGTTTTGAGACAGGGTCTTGCTATGCAGTCCAGGCTGGCCTTGAATTTGTGGCAATCCTCCTGCCTCAGCCTCCAAATGCTGGGGACTACAGGTATGTGCCGCCGTGCCTGGTCTGCTTGCTTCCTTTCATATGATTTTCACATGTTGAGTCAACTCTCCATTCCTGGGACAAATTCTATTTGGACATGTTGTATGATTTTTTTTGATAATTTGCTACATTCTGTTTTCCAGTATCTTGTCAGTATCTTGAATAGGTTTTTTAATGCCCTGTTTGCTATCTGCTGATTTTCTACTTACTCCAATTAATGGTAGTCTTCTTTGAGTCATCTAGTAGCTATTGTATCCTTTATGTTCTCTTGGTTTTTTAAGGTATCTAAGTAAGTGGTCTTTGAAAACATTCCTATATTCTAATTGTGAGATTCTGTCCTCACTTTGGATGCTTCTGTTGCCCATACTTTGAAAATAAATTTTAATCCCCTGGATTTCAGGACAGGACATTTGCCTAGACTATAATTCTTTGCTAAACTAGTTATTCATGTTTTATATAATTTTGTTTAGCTCAGCTAGCATTTTAACAGTGTCTTCTGTAAGCCCCCTTAACATTTTGTTTATTACCTCCATTATCTGATTAGTTATATCTTCTGTAAATTCAAGTACCTTATTGATCTGTCTTTAAAAAAATGTCTTCTTTTTATCCTTTCAAAAAATTCAGCTGTGTGGCTTTTGCTTTCCTTTCCACTGATGCCTCATGCATCAGGTTTGGGGGAGTTGGGAGGCATTTTCTTGCTTTGTGTTCTCATGTTTCTATTGTGTTTTGTTTGTTTTGTTTTGTGTTTAGTTTGTAGTTGCTTATAGTAGAAAGACTTTGTGGCTAGTATGAAGAACTCTTTAGTTAGTTTGCTTTTCAGTGATGCACTCAGATCATGGCTAACAATAGTCCTTTGCCTCTGTCCCGATGTCAGACCACATCTGTTAATTTGGGAAGAGGAGTTGCAGCATAACTTGTCCAGAACCCAGCTCTCTGGGAATGGACAGCAGTATTGTTAATGTCACAAAAGTAATCTGAGTATTTGCCCACAGAAAAAACTGATTAACAGCAGTACCTATGTTCATTGGTAGTATCAAGTAAATCAGTGCCAACAACATTGTCCAAGGCAAAGTGCATATTGGCAGACCGTAAGAACCAATAATGTACTACCCTTAATTTTAGAAAATAAATCTATAGTTCGAGCATAAACACCAAGACAAACCCAATACTACCATACACAAATATTGCCATACAGAGGTGATAACTATATCTCTGCTAATGATAGAAAATAATTTAGTAACATAGATTTAGCTATCCAAAGATTAATAGGGTTTAATATTTATATTATTAACAATATAGGGGATTGAGAATGAGAGAATGCAAGAAGTAAATTTTGAAAAACTAAACAATGAAAGATGAGATGGAGGAGAGAAAAGTGAGAATAAGGGTTCTATAAGGAGAATTTTCATATTATGAAATAAAAGTAACAGAAAAAAATCAATGACAAATAGAACAAAATATACAACAAAATGGGAGAAAAAATTAATGTGGAGGAAAAAAAGATAGAAAAAAATTAAAAGATAAAAGAGTATGAAAAAACAAGTGGAACAAAAGGGACAAAAGAAAATTCCCCAAACCTGAATAAACCATTAGAAGAAAGAGGAAAGTGACTATAAAAGAGATAGGAAGAAAGAAAGAAAATAAGGAAGTTGAATCCAAAACGACTAAAA
>RJWT010050931.1:0-10783 GCA_004365215.1 Cuniculus paca
TTTAATTGTACCACAAAAATCAGGGTTTAGTTGCAAATGGTATTTTAGCAATTCCCATTTGCTCTAGTTCTTACTGGAAACGTTATTTTTTTAAAGCCGACATGCACATGTGCACATTTTCTCAGCCTCACAGAATTAAAAGGTAATTTCTTATTTGTAGTACATGGCTAATTTACAAAAATATTGATTTAAACAACTTGAAGATAATTTTAAAGTTTTAAATATTTTCTTTCACTTAAATTAGTTTTTCATATATGCAGTTTTTCATATATAGAGGTAATATGACATAAACATATGAAGAATTCTCCACTTACTTCATTAATACTTAATTTGAAATGAGTGTGCTCTGATGTTTTTATCTTTGCTTTTCTTAATTCAATAGTCCAACATCTTATGTAGTTTTCATCCATGTCAGAATAACTTTTTTATTAACTATATTTAATCTGCTATTAAAGCTAGATGCTAACGCAATAAGGACATATTTATAATCTCCCTATGGACCCATGCTCACGCAAGTGTCTCAAAATAATTCTTTATAGGAGGCAGATTTCTGTTTTGCACAGGCCTTGATGTGGAGACAGCAAGGCTATATCAGAACGTCTTTATTTGTCACTTGCTTCCCTCATTGCATGCCAAACAGATAGAGCTTCAGGAATTTTTGAATTGTGGCATCATTTGGCACATCAAAGTAATAAGCTTTGGTTTCTAATGGTGTACATCCTGTGATGTACTTCTGCTACACAAGTCCCTCTACACAGAGTTACCTTAAAGTGGCTCATTATTTAGAGTCTGTGGAAGAAAAGTATTTCCAGTGGACAAGGAAAAAAGTCCCCTTCAGAGCAAAAATTGCTTAATGCCTCCCAGGTGTGTAAGAAAGGTGAAAAACTACAGCTCATCTGATGTACTGTTCATGACTTAGTGGGCTTATTAGTTCCCTGAACGAAGACTCATCTGCCCTGCATTTCCGTGGTTTAATTTAATGGACAGATTCTCCAATAAAGGTAGATGGAAATAAATGCATTAGACAGCTCATGCAAGGAGCAAAGGAAAAGGATTTAGCCATCAGGGTTTTTATATCTTTGAAATGATATGTTGTTTCAAACAATCTCAATTTCTCTGGCTTACGTTTGTTATTCCTTTATCTGATTCTGACTGCCATCTGGTTCACGTACAAGTGCAAATTATAAGCAAGAAAAAGCAGAGCTAATTTTCCGTGTCAGTTTAACAAACAAAAGCTGTGCGATATGAATAGCTATCATTAAAGGTATCTATCATGAAATATTGATCAGAAATAAGCTAGTTTTTCAATGCTTAGATATGAGATGGTAATTAGGATTATTTGAATAAGGGTGAGTGTTAATCTGTAGTGTGGGTGGTTATATTGATTTTGGGCAACGAGTGTGAACAAATATTTTCTACATATTTCTAATGAATCAATCTGTCGAATTACTTTATATTATACATATTGTTGAATTAAAATGGTAATTAACAAATTCAAGTTTCAACTGTATTTAAATAGCTTTACATTAGGCTCTTTAAATGATAAATATACAAGTTAAAATTTGAATGACAATCTTAAACATAACAGAAAATACGATCTTCAGGAGAGGAAGACAGAAATAATTCTCATTGCCAGTTCATTATTGGCTTTTTATGTAGCAGAGGTAGATTAAAATCTATTTTTCATTTTCCCTAGCTCAGAGGAAAAAAAGTTTTCTGATTTAGTTAATAAAATCATAGTAATGTGATAGTAATAGTAATATGATAATAAGTTAACACTGATATGAAACTTAAATTGCTAGAAATTTTATTTTACAAGGAAATATAAAACACATATTTTAAAGGCTTTAAACTTTTACAGTATTAGATTTTGTTTGCTTTGCTTCATAATATTAAAATTAGTGTGTAGCTTTAAAAAGTACATAAAGGTATGTTATTGAATGGAGATTTTGCTATTTTTCATAAAGATATATGTGCATTAATGTCTATATGCATAAATATTTCCCTTCTGGTTCAGATATGTCTCCCCATCGAAGGACAGTTTCATCTTCCTTTTATAGAATTTTGTGATACCAGTTCATTATCAACCTCATTATTAGAAGTATGTATAAAAAATGGGAAAATTGCTTCACTAACACTATCAGATTTTACCCTTTTTGGGGAGTATGAATTTCAAATTTTTAAAACTCGAATGCCTCAGTTATACCCTGCTGATTTTTTGATTCAATAAAAACAATTACAAGCAGTCAAAATTACATTTATTTTATTTGGTTAAGGTAAGAATCTACGGTGGTTTATATCCTCCGTCACTGTCCCCAGTGACTGCTGCTTTCTGGTAAGCATGTTCTTCTGTAATTCTATCTTCTTTAGCAGGACTGAAAGTTAAGGACTACCTTCTGAATAATAAAGTATGGCAAAGGGTTAGGATGTCCTTTTCAAGGGTAGCATATAAAAGCAGACTGTGTCTTTTCCATTGAATACTCTTTCTTGCCCTCTCTTGGATCATCAACCATGAGAGAGAACCAACCTTATGATAAGGAATAAACCAAAACTTGCCAACAACTACAGGTGCCTTAATAAGAGGTTCTGGCCATTGCCAACAGTTCCATTTCATCCAGTTGGGACTGAAGATCAGAGAACCAATATAGATTATGGGCATAATTTTCATCACAGAAACTGAAATAAGTAGTTGTTGTTTTAACCTGGTAAGTTTGGAGTAACTTTTTTACAGTAGTATGTAGCTAAATATGTTCTAGTAAATGTTGAACATTTTCTTTTTAGTCTTGTATGATAGTTTTTTTTAATAGAGATAGAGCTGATTTTCACATATAGATAACACTACAGTGTGTAGTTATATCAAGACAATTAGTAAGGTAGACTCTCAAATAAACCTGATTCTCAGATAAAACTGGTGTTTTGTCTGATTACTGCTGGTTCTATGAAAACTAAAACAATATAGTTAGTGAAAGTATGGGTACCACCCAATACAAATCAGTCAGAAAAGTATATGCCATGAGACAGTTATAGAATCCCATTCATGTCAAGCAAGTAGGCAGAAAGTAGGAAATTATGCCAGCGTCATATTTGTTTCAGAATAACACAGATTATAAAATAATTTCTTTTTCTGTTTTATTTTTTATAAAATATATCATTTATTAAATATTTTGTTCAGTTTAGCAGTGTTTATATTTTTGTCTATTATTGTGAGTCTATATATTGATGCCAACACCTAATTGTATAAATTGAAATATTATTTTAAAATAAGAATTTAAAAAATCATTGGAGAAAAATGTTAATGAGTAATTCTTTTGACATAGTCAAAAATAAAAATAAGATATGCAGAATTATAACTTGTTATGGTTTAGAGCATATAAATTCTACACATTTTTCATTTGTAAAGAACAGCTCTTATATCCGTTGGTATAATAAATATGGCAAATTTTTACTTGTGAAACAGTGAATGCTCTCTAAAAACTCAGATAATGTATCAAGTAGTACAGGGTAACAAGGTAATACTCTGATGTAGCATTTGCAGAGTTCAACGATAAAATACGACCTCTACAAACTTAATAGACAAAGCTGAACCCTAGTATTAAGTCCAAATTACTAGAGTGTGTAAAACATGGTGTTAATATGATTTTGAATGAAATTTGGACTATCCACAAATGCCTTACACCACATCCTCAGCCATTTCATCAACAGCTTGCTAGAATGCATCCAGTTCACCATCTGGAAGTGTCACTTGCACACAATAAACCTGCTCCCCGGATGACAGCAGAACACCTAAGCATCTGCTGTTTATAAGCTGCAGCAGAACATCCACCAAAAATACAAGAAGCGGTCAATATTTCAAGGAAACGATGAAATCATTTAATATTAGCTCTTGAATACACCTTAGGGAATCATCTAATCTATCATTCTCAAGGTACATTCTATGGGATACTAGTACTGCAGAAGGACAAGGGGGAGTTTGTGTTTAAAAATAAAAAAGTTCTTCCAATCCTTAATTGTTTGGAAAATCCTATGTTAAGAAAGACACACCAGAAATTATATTAAATGACATTATCAACTACATGATCTTAAGATTATAAGACATTTAATGCATACATCAGGAAATAATGTGTGACATAAAAAAAAAATCAAGGCATCAGTAAAGGGGAAGTATAACACAGTCTTAGAATCTGCTTTTACAAAATAGCATGGAAAGAAATGTTATTATATTACTTTTGGTCTGTTTTTATACAACTATGATAATTCTGTTATTTTTCTTGTAGAAGATAAGTGCTACTTCTTTTCAAATTTGTTTTTTTCTTTGTCTTTTTCAGGTTATCTCTATGAGAAAAGGTCAAGTTTGGACTACATATTGGGATAAATCCTAAACTATGATCTAGGAAAGAGTACATGAAAATCTTCATTACACTGATATTCAAAAACTTATAACCAAAGCCTTGTTCTTTAAGTTGCATTATGTATGTGATTTTCAAACTCAAAAGTACCATTTCATATTCATTTTGTACTATCCTTTTTTTCTTAAATTATTAGAGATTTTAATCTTCACTAAAGTATAGAAGAAAATGTCATAAATACTTGTATGCCTTCCGTATAGTTTATCATATGCTAACATTTTGCCATATTTCATTCAGGTTTCTTCCTGAGAAATAAATCATTAAAAATAGAATTAAGGATCTGATTATAATTTCTCCGGATTTCATTTTTATTCTACTTCCCGAAAAATTCAGGGCCAGAATGCATGAACTTGCTTTATGTTCAAAGTAATCTCTACTCTGTTGACTTCTTTTCCAAATTCTCCCAATCTGCTATAACTTTCATTAAAACAAATTCCTCTCTGATTCATGCAAAGCAGTTTGGATGATAACTTTTTATTACCAACTTAGAGCCTGAAATCTGTTCTTCATGTAATTTCTATGCTGTAATTTGCTGAATAATCATCATTTTTCTAGGAGGAATTCTGATGCAACAGTTCAGGTTCATGCATTGTGTGGCTCATCATAGTGCTGGGAGTATCTTCTTTCTCATGTAAAGCAGCAAAAGGAAGATTTGAGAGAAAAAAGAGAAGCTGCTGAGCTGTAAAAATTGAAAAAAATAAAAAGATTCTGAAAAAATACTCAACAGAACATGTTTTAGAAAAGTTCTTCAGAAAAAGAGTGTATAGATTCTGTGTAGGTAAATAAGCTATTTAAAATCATTACTGACTGTAAGAAAGAACTGTTTATTTAGTGTGTATAAAATGACATTTCTGCACTACTTAGATAACATTCCTGTTAAGGTGACTTTAGGTACAAACACTACTAATTCTAGATGATGTCATAGTCCACTAGGTGAACAGTGTTGAAGATCATGAAACTGCACAGAAGTACTGTCCATCTCCTAGGAGATGAAATCATCATGACTTTAGAATAAGGAAGAAATAAAGAGCATTGCAGTCCAATAAGGACAACAGTTAGTGTGAAATTTTCACTAATGAGAAATTGATTTCAAAAGAAGCAGAGAGTGAGTGAAACATAGTTGAACACATGCCTCTATCTACACATTCTCTGGAAACTCTTGCCAACATTCCAATTAAAGATTTTTAAAGTGCCATAAGCATATAAACACTGAAAAGAAAGTTAAATTTTAGTAAGAGATATGTCAACAGAAGTTTTGAACTTGGAATGGGAGTGAAACTAAGGCGAGCAGTCATCTGACTCTTAAGCTTGCAGGCGGATAGGAAATACTCTAGTCATGGAAAGTCTCAAGAATGTGAGTGGATTATGAAAAGGTGATGTCATTAGTAGCCAGAAGACCAAAAATCTGTATTATAAGTTTAAAAGTTCTGCTCAGGTAGGAAACACTAGTGAATATTCTAGAAATCTCCCCTCTAAAGAAGTTGTAGAGAAGCCTCTGCACAAATTCACTTAAAGATACACCTGATGGACACAGAATAGGGTTAAATGAATGTCCATATAATTTGCAGGGTTCTGCTGACCTCCTTAAATTGCTTCCAGGTTGGGGCAGCCATTCTGAGACTGGAGGAATTTTCTCTGAAGAAACAGTCTAGAAACTCAGAAACAAACATCTACACATACTCAATAAGGCCGAAGGGTCCCTCTAATGGCCATCAATTAGTGAACCCAATGGTTAAGTAGCATCTGAGACTCATGGAATCTGAGGTATTTCTGGAGAAGTTTTAGTATGAGAAACTAAGATCAGAGCAAATGAAAAACCAAAAACGACAGAGGATCCTAAGAAAAATTTCTCCAAGAAAAAAAGAAAACACTTAATAGAAATTTTGATATATTTGTAATAAAGGAGGTATTTATTTCTGTAAGAGAGTTTGAGTAAGCATTAGGATAAAACACACACACACACAAAAGAAAATCCCTCACCAATTAAAAATAATTACATAATGCAAGGAAAATAATATGTATAAGAAAAGAGATAATATGCTAGTGTTTTGTGTAGTTTAGCTGTACATATTACAGTAAAGAACTCAAGAGTAACGGTAATGAGAGCAACAAACAAATGAATATAACCAGAAATTTTGCTCCCGTTGTATCAAGAGAGTGGCAAAGCTTGGGCAATGTCGGTTTAGGGGTAGTGTATGAAGCGGTTTGTGAACTTCAAAGTTACTTTTGCCCATCCTGCTAGGCAGGAAACACTAGTGAATATTCCGGAACTCTTTCACTCTAAAGAAGTTGAAAAGAGGACTCTGCTTGCGAAAAGAGAAATTTCGCTTGCTATGTGTACAAGCATAAGAGGAGTGAAGTCCAAACATTCAGAGATAGAATTTTGTGCATAATATTTAAAAGTAATCCATCACAATAATAGGAAAATAATGTTAAAAACGAAATAAAATGAAGAAATCAGAAATGTTGGCGAATTATTGAATAACATACAATAAAACGGTTGCTGCTTCTGTGGAGCAGTTATGAAATGTATGAGTCACAAAGCCATAATTTTTCAAAGTGAGTTTTCTATCTTCAATATAGAAAGTTTTCAATTGATGTATTTATTATTTATCTAAAAATAAAATATTTTTGAAGGGTACAAAAACAAAAGACTAAGACTATGTAAGATAGTTTTTGGTAAGAGGCCAATAATACCTATGAAAGCATGAGGTTTCCATAACTTCAGGGTACATAAATACAGAATTGTAAGGATTGGTGAAAATAATAGATATTTTGTGTGACTTAATAAGATACAGATTTTTTTTTATCTTAGGACACATGGAGAGATAAGGATGCAAGGGAGGTGTCAAGGACCTCATGGATGAGAAAATATCAACTTGCACTATAACACTGAAGATTTTGTGCTCTTGCAGCAAAGATTTGCTGGAGTAGGTATCCATGAACCTTATCAGTAGACTTGAGGGTTTACAGGTTTTAGTACAATAAGTGTCAACATGTAGCTTAGTTACCTTATGACTGCAATTCATTGTGATGACAACAAGAAATTACGTGAAATTAAGTAATAAACACTAGCCTCAAACAATCTTGCCTAGGTAAAACGGCATGGCTCACACACTAGCCAAGGAACAATGCAGTTCTTCCACTATGAATAAAGACCCACCAAAGCTTTTATTGCTGGTCACACTTGCCTAAATGTTCCAACAAACATTTACATTTACAAACCTAGACATTGATGTAACTGATCTGCCTTCTAGAAAAAAAAACAAAGCTTTCCATTCCTAATTTCTCACCACAGTTCCTCGTGATATTCTAATTTCTACAAAAAAGCCATGGTAAAGCTTCTCTCTTCTCCTCAGTTTATGTGACTAGACTTGCAGGAAAGTAACTGTCTTAAGGGACATGTGGATGCTGGCTGCAGGAGGTTAAGGTCTGGTTTAACTGTGATGAAACAGAAAGAGTCCTTAACAAGCCTGAAGAGGACACAGACACAGTACACAACAGAGAAGCCCCCCAAGCCCTAGCCGTCCATTGTCTCACAGCTCTGCTTCCCCTCATGAAAGCCCCTTGCACACCGCGCAAGAGAAGATCAAGATGTGAGACCACAGGATGCCCCTCTGTCTAGGTTTAAGTAAATTTATTTTCTTCCAGCAAATTCTGTCATCCTAGCATTTTGGGGAGGGGAAAGTGACTGGAAGCTTAAAGTTTAGTAGCAGTAATAGTAACTAATATTAATATAATTAATAGTTACAGCTTGTTGTAAATAATCTTTGATGAGCCTATGCAATGCTGTATCCAAAATATGCAGTCTTTTATTGTTGATTAATTGTTTTATGTGTGTATAAAGTCCAAAGTTTCAAAAGTATTTCTTTCCAGAGCCATAGAAAACTGGTTGAAGTGAATATAGTCCAAGGACAGTTTTCAATTTGGGAAACTTGAATGCAAAAACCACTCCAGTATCTAGCTAAAAGTCCTTGAGAATAATAATACGCCTAATTTAGAGGATGGCACACAATTTCCAAGAGTATCTTTAGGTGTTGAAATGAACTATGGCCATTTTAAAGCTTACTATTCTGACACACAGGCACATGACATTTGGATTTATATGACCACTTATCCATTGACTAACCCTTATCGAAAATCACTAATTTTATTTAATAAATCAAATCTTAATGCCTTCAGCTGTATAGTATTAGCAGTAATGGTTGAACTCAAACTCTCCCTTTTCATGAGACCATCTTTCCCTGGACAAACTCTCACTGATTTTCACAGTAGCACCAAACTGAAGTCAGTGAGTTACAGCCCCCTAATTCCTTGGAACGCTGATGGAATTTAAGTAGAGCGTTTAATCATGATTTCATCATCCTTTTTTCTTGACTATTATAAACCATTTAATTATAATCAATCAATTTTTGGATAAGGTACTGTAAAAAAATTTTTTTTTCTGTCCTGGAGGTTGAACTTGGGGCTTTTACACTGAACTTTTTCCTCAGCATTAAAAAAAATTTTTTTTATTTTAAAAAAGATATTTTTTGTACCATTGAGTACTACTCTGCCATAAAGAAGGTCAAACTTGAGACATTTTTAGGTAAATGGATGCAATTTGAGTCCATACTTCTAAGTGAAATAAATTGGACTCACATGTGTAAATATCTCATTGTCTCCCTGGCGTGAGATACTGAGAGTAAATAATGTACAATCTATGCTATGAAAGGGGAAGGAATTGTTCAGAAGGAAAGAGAATCTAGGGTGGAGAATAGGGGAAGGAAGGAAGGGAAAAGGAAAAAAAAATGATTAAAAAAAGGATAAAATGGTAAACAAAGCTATGCAAGTAGGGAGGGGAAGTGGGGCTGAAGTGAGGAAAGGGGACTGGGAAGAAAGGAGGAATCAAAATTTATCATGAACACATACAAATTCTCTCTGATGAGCATGATCAATATGTATTTCTAAAAGATACTAATATTTTGAGACACCATCTTGCTAACTTCCTAAGTTACTCAGAAGGAGCTACAAATTGTTGTCCTCTTGTCTCAGCCTCCTGAATACCTGGATTATAGGTGTGTACCAGTGTACCCAGTCTAAAAACAATTTTTAATGAACTTAAAATTAATGATATCTTTACTATTTTCACATATTTTCCCTGTTAAGCACTACAATCAGAATTTGAGTCTATATCTAATTCAATTTCAGAGTATGAAGATTTTTGTGAAATTATACTCAGGAAATTGACATTTATTGACCTATTTCTATTTCTAATATACACTGATATCTTCCAACTTCACTATATGAGAGAATTTTTTTTTTTTGAGACAGGGTCATGCTAGGTAGTCTAGGCTGGCCTTGTATTCATACTGACCCTCCTGTCTCAGCCTCCTGAGTTCTGGGATTCAGGCATGGGCCACCATTTCCAGCTGCACTTTATTTAAGAATCTTAAACCTCAGTGTATAATTTCCAGTCGTGTCAAAGAATAGGATTATTCTTCCTATACTTCCTACTTGGCTAAATGCTTGTTTTGTTTTTATTGTAATTGAATTAAATATTTTTGAAAGTTAACCAGCTTTTTCTGAAATCCTGCCAAAACACTTTTGTTTTGATAGCAGTTGGCATCTGTGTTTTATTCTTAATCATGCATGAACATATTCACGATGAACTCCCAGCTTTCAATGGGTTTGCATACTGAGAATTTTGGCAATTTCTGCCACCTTTGATTTATATTGCTTCCTACGTGACAGGCAATTTTCTGAGTATGAAAAAGAATTTCAATGCTGAGTCTTAGTACTATCATCTTGAAAACATTTTAAGAAAAGTTTAGTGATTTCAATTTAAATAAAATTTAAACCCCCACTGTGTTGCACTAGTAAATAAACAACTAAGTTAACATCATAAAGTGAATAAGATGGATAGTGTAGTTTGCCCCTAGGTAATTAGTAAAAGTACTGGTAAATCTTAGCTTCTGAATCTCATTGTTATCTGACATATTTCTCCTGACATTGATTATAAGACATGCAAATACCGGAATTTAAAGTATGCATAAATGGCTTTAATATCAATTCTTGGAAGAAAAAGAAAATGAACATAAGTAATCTCATGTAACAATCTGATATATAACTTCATTGTCAATTCAGGAAGATCTACACAAGAGTTGTCGAAAGTAACAATCTGTTTTGAAAAAGGTACTGACCTTGAGGTTGCACTTACATATTGAGCTGTATTTGCATGAAAAGGATAATAAACCGTTTGTAGCAGGCATATTGAGGGGCATTATGGCCATTACAGTTTAGCAGCAGGAGAGCTCTGAAATATCAAGTAACCTCTGGGAATTGCCATTGATTGCCCTATACAGTTGAGTTTAATTATCTTTATCTGGAGACTCACT
>RJWT010050932.1:0-10778 GCA_004365215.1 Cuniculus paca
CTGGCTTATTTTGTAGTCAGTTCCCTCTGTATCACTGGATTCCTCATTGAACATTCAGCCAACCAGGGTCGAAAATGCAGTTATGGGTCTCTCATGAACATAATCTTTTTTCCCCCTTGTCATAATTCCCTAAATAATACAATAAATAGTTTTTAGATATCATTTGCAGTATATGGGGTATTTATAAGTAGTTTATAGCTGATGAGGTACACAGGTTATGGGTAAATACTCCAGTGTTTTATGTGATAGACTAGAGCATATGAAGATATTGGTATCATGCCAGGCTGAGGGTGTATTCTGAAGCCAGTTCCCCATGGGTGCCAAGGGAAGATTATGCGTACTTTCTGGATTTTCAATATTATGTAATAGTCCAGAATCTGTTTTTACATTCAGTCGTGGCTTTTGATTAACTAGTCGAAAGCAGCAGGTTTTATTGCAGTCTTCTAGGTTGAAAGGTCACTAGGTGAAAGGTAATTATCATACACAGGGCGAATGCTTCCTTTGTTAATACCTAAAGTTTTCACTCATAGTTACTGGTCTTAACTCTGTGGCTTTTATAAGATTTTGTTGATTTTGGTTTAAGGTTTTATTAGCCAGTGCACTAAAAAGTGAGATTTTGCTACATTCCAGCTGCTTTGTCAAATAGGACAAGCACCTCATTTTCTTAAAAAAAAGTTTTCTTTTTTCTTTCTTTTTCCCTTTCATTTTTTCCCTAAATTTGCGTTGGATGTTACTTTTCCTAGCTTAGTGAAACGTGATTACCTGGATAAGTTTTTCCTAAGCACATAATTTAACTCCTTCATTGCTAGATCATCCAGCCACGTTTCTTTCTATTCAGCAGAATGGCAACCCCCCCTCAAATGGACTGCCTGACTGATCCGGTAGGAGGCTTATCTTCAGAACAAGTGGCTCTCACACTGTTTTTTAAAACTGCAATCCACACAGTTAGAAACTTTGTGTTTTACGTAATAACTGAAGGCACATGAATACATACAAATATGTAACTGAAAACAAAGTTTCCTGAAAGCTGTCCTACCTCCCATGTCAGATAGTTTGACATGTCCTATTTTCTCTTCAGTTTCTTTCATTGAAAAAAAGTCTGGTCACAAGCTACAAAACTTGGCTGGATGAACTTTGGTTTTGGGGGTTTTGTTTTGTTTTTTAAAACTGCCTTTTTTTTTTTTCCCCAGTCCAGGGATCAAACTCACAACCTCACACTTAGCAGGCAAGCACTTGAACCACTGGGCTAAATCCCTGGCTGTTTTTTAAAAGCTGTTAAAAGGAAAGACCTTTTGTGGTGAAATAAGCTGAAAAAGCTGCTCTCTGCACTCAAGAAATGTCCTTTTCTTCCCAGACTCTATCCTTCACACCTGGCTGTGTTAAGGGGAGAAAATATTTTCCTCGCTCCCACAGCCATACCTGGCTGAGAAACTGTGGTCCTCTCAGTCAGCTGAAGCTGGTAAAGCTGCATTGGTTGTGCATATTTTAATTTTCCTTTTTTGGCCTGTTTTTGAGTTTTTTCCAAAATTAGTAACAACATAAAGCAGAAAGGGGTAGTTAAATGAGAAAAGCCAATCTCTACCTTCCGTGGTACTGATTGTACTCATTTTGGCTCATTTCATAGTCATCCGTTACCCGGAGGGAAAAACATTTGCCATTCTGTACTCTGGGTTCTGTATTCTGGGTTAACCAACCATAGACAAAAAGTATAGTTAGATCCATTAGGTCCACATTGGATGCATCTCTAAGAATCCTTATTTTCTTGTTATTGCTCCCTGAACAGTGCAATGTAACAACAATATCTTACATAGCTTTTATGTTTGATGAGTATTAAAGAAGTCTAGAGATGATGAGCACAGGTTATATGTAAACACTCACTATTCTACATAATACATTGGAGCATATGATGATTTTGGTATCCTGGAGGGGGGGTTACATCCTAAAACCAAGACCCTACTAACACTGAGGGTTGACTGGATATGCCTTTTGGACTTCTTAATGTTTGTGTAAGAGTCCAGAATCTGTTTTCCTGAGCAGATGTGATTTCTAGTTAACCCATCCAAAGAGAGAAGTGTTGTTTGATTTCCTGCAGGTTATGAGTTAAAAGGTAACTAAGTGAAAGGTAATTATTATACCCAATAATCCTTCTTTATTCCCTGAGGTTCTGACTCATAGTTGCTGGTCTTAATGCCATACCCTTTCTTCAAGAGTTTGTTTCTTTTAAGAATTTCAAACTCTGTATATTGAAGTACATAGGTTTGTCTACATCCCAGTTTGTTTATCAAGTCTAACAGGTTCCTCAATTTTTTTTATTTTACATTTGCATCATACTTATCCTTCTTTCTTTGCTTCCTCTTCCCTTCCTAGGTTCTAGTTTTATGTGGGAGATTATCTCTTCCTGGTACAGAGATATGTCTATTCTCACATACTTGTTTAATACAAACAAGTAGATTAAGTCTTTCCCTGCTAGTTTAGCTAACCTCATTTCCTTGTATTCAGATGAATATCACCTTATTCACAAGCGGAGGACTTTGCTGGTTATGAGGCTGTCTCCTAAACAATGTCTCTTATGCTTTTTTATTTTACTATATTCCATATAGCTAGAAACCTCATGTTTTACATAACAACTAGCTAGAAACCTTGTTTTACATAACAACTGAAGATGCCTACACACACATATGTAATTGAAAACAAAGTTTCCTGAAACTAATACTATCCTTACATGTTTGCCACATTCTATTTTTTCTCTAATCTACTTATTTGATTGAAAAAAATCCTGGTCCCAAGAATGAAACTTGATTTGATAAACATTCAATACAAAACAAAACAAAATATTCAAAAAGAAAGAACCTGCTGTGAACAACTGGGCTAGGGGAAAGGAGAAAAGAAAGAAGGGAAAAGATTATATGTATGTATGTGTGTGTATAGATTATATATATATGTATGTAAATATACAAGATAGATAACTATACTACTAATCTCTGTTAGTTCATCCAAAAAAACAGTTTATGCTTTCGTTGTTTGAGTGTTTGATCATTCTTTTCATGCCTAAATCTTGTAATCTGAATATCTACATTGGAAGAATACAATATGCAGTATATTAACTAGTGTTAACTTCCCATTATTTGTTTTGAAATTCTGTATCATTGTTTTTATTCTGTTGTTGTTGTTGTTGTTGTTGTTGTTTTGGTTAAAAAAAAGTACCTGCTGTGATTGAAGAAACTGAACAACTGTGGTCAGAAGTCAAGAAATATTCCCTTCTCTCCATCCAGCATGATGAGTGGTTAAGGGGAAGATACTTTCTTGCCCTCTAAGGACTTTACCTTGGTGTGAGACTGTGGTCCTCTCAGTTATCTGGATATACTCAAGCTGTATTGGGTATAGCCATTTTCATTTTCCCTCATTTCCTGTTTTTGAGTTTTTAAAAATTAAGAAGAGTATAAATAAACCAAGGAGGTTTTAATGGAATGGGAAAAGCCCATCTCTGCTCCTCTGTGGTACTGTTTGAACTAATTTGATGTCATTTTATAGCCACTTTTTATCCACAAGACAACAGAATTGTACTGTGTATCCCTGGATTCCACAACAGGGAATCCTGTTATTCAACCAACAGGGATAGAAAGCATGGTTAGACCCAGTATCCTTGCAGTTCTAATGAACATGCATGGAGAATCTTTTTTTTTCTTTCTTGTCATTCTCCCTAAATAAGTATAAAAACTATTCATATAACAATTATGTTTCATTGGGTATTTCTTATGGTTAATACATTGTGTCAACTTGAGAAGTTTGGAAGTTTAACTGAGAGACTCAGCAGGGAGCCAGGGTTCTTACTTTGTAAATATCCTCATCCTGTGCAAAGGAAGGCAAGGACATTTTGTGAGTGCTGCACCCACCCTGGGGGTGGGGGTGGCCTGTGTACAATTTAAGGGTAGAGAAGAGGCTTGCATTTTTGCTCTTTTGCTCTGGATGCTGCCTTGAAGTGCCGTCCCTGTGCCAGGCCACCCTGCCTTGGACCCAGCTGACTATGGACTGAAACCCACAGAAACTGTAAGCTAAATAAACCTTTCCTTGCTTCATTTTGGTGTCAGGTATTTGTCTCAGCAACGAAGAAAAAGTAACCAAAACAGAATTACAGGTATAAATGTTTTAGAAATGATAATTACATATATATAGCAGTGCTGTAAATAATGGACTCAAGTGCGTGAGGATTTGGGTATCATTATGTGTGCGTAGTGCAGTTCAGGAACCAACTCCCCACAGGTGCTGTGTGTTCCTTTTGGAACTTTCAATATTAC
The DNA here is from genome assembly GCA_004365215.1 of Cuniculus paca. Classification (NCBI taxonomy): domain Eukaryota; kingdom Metazoa; phylum Chordata; class Mammalia; order Rodentia; family Cuniculidae; genus Cuniculus; species Cuniculus paca. Next base: position 4,296 of record RJWT010050932.1, read on the forward strand.
ATAATGTTTCAGTATTTGTTTTTCAAGATCAGATTTGGTTTTTTAATTAACCAGTCTAAAGCAAGGGATTTCATTTGACTTTCTCTGGATTAAGACTTCAAAAGTAACTAGGTAAATGATAATTATTATAACTGTGTGCAAGTATTCCCCTTATTCCTTGATGATTTCTCTCCTAGTTTCTAAACGATATGGCTTTTATAATAGTTTGTTCTCGTGTATTCTGTTTTAAGATTATTTTCATGCCGTAACTAAGCATCTGAGACTTTTATCTAGAACACTATGCAGAATTCCAAACAAAATTAATTGTAGTCTGTGCCTATCATTTTTCTTTTAAGCACGTCTAGTATATTGTTTTCTTTTATTCTCCTCTTTTACCCTCCACTGGTCCAGCTAATCCACTGCTTCTTGGCAAAGTCTTTCTTGGTCTTTGGGACTTGGGCTCCCTTGGTGTTGAGTCACTGTGCTGAGCCTGTCCTCCTTCTTAAATGAAGATGTATCCAAAGATTCCTTGTTGTAGGCTCATTTGCTCTTGCCTTTCGCCCTATCTCCTATGGGTGACTCCCTCATGTCCTAAAACTTGGCAAAGTCTACTCTTCTACCTGCTTTAGCTTTCCCTATCCTTACCTTTGCCTCCTAAATTAGTTAGGATTAGGTCTGCCTGCCAGAAAACTCACAGTAGTAGTGAGTTAAAAAATAAAAATATAATGTCTCTCAAAGCAGTGTCCTGGGATGGAGCGGCTGCTCTGTAATCAGGAGCAACCCCAATTAAGTCTCTCTTGTGCTCTGCCACCTGAATACGCAGTTTCTATCTTCTGGTCCAAGATGGCTCCTCCCAGTCTAGCTATCTTGTCTGCATTTCTGCCACAAGTAGGGAGGAAAGAAAAAGACGAAAGCACACCCAGGCCTTTGAGGACTCTTCCGGAAAGCTGTGTAGACCAAATATGTTTCCATCCCATTGGTCAGCACCTGCAGCCTTGGAGCAACCTTACTTTAAAGTAGACTGGGAAATACGGTCCTTATTTTGGGATACCATGTACCCTACTAAAAAAATAAATGTTTGAAGAAGGTGGGAGTAATGGACATTTCAACTAACTAGCAGCCCCGGACACGTTCCCTAGATGGTTTCTGCTTTACTTTTCTTCTATGCCACAATAACAAATTGTACTTCTGTCCCTCTCAGAATGTCTCTATGACTTTCTTTGTACCTTTATTTCAGTGCTTAATGCACCTTACTTGATAGTTGTGCTAATTTGTCAGGTAGCTCCTTGCACTGCACATAGGAGATGTATCATGACTTTAAAATATTTTTATTAGTTCATGTTTGTAGTATAATGATGATATTTATTGTGGGGAGTTGGTACATCTCCATAACATATCTTAATTATTTTTTTGTCTCCTACTGCTCCCCTCCCGCTTGCTCTATCCATCTCTTAGTCCCCTTCTCATTATAATATTTTAAATTGATATATTAGTATAATATTTTTAAATTGATTATATAGATTCTAAGTGTTCAACATAAAGCAAAGTGCCAAAAATAATGTTGCTTTAAGAGTGAACTCATTTAATCAGCTCAGTGCTTACTTAATTCACAGTAGATATATATATATATTATTTGTTGAACAAATGAGGGAAAGCTTTAATGGTAAGTATCTGTGGATTTTATCTATATTAGGGAAGGAAAATCTCTGAGATAGAAGGAGTTTAATTTTCACTTGCTTCATGTAAATTTTTTCTTTTAGTGGGACTGTAATCCATGGAATAAAAGAGGGACTACAGAAGGCTAGGTCAGACTACACAATAAGAGGCGTTGTGATTTCTGGAGCAAATGACATCTTTTGTGCAGGTAACTAGTACCTAACCCTCTCTCCCTACCTCTAGAATCCAGCCACAGACTGGATCGATACTGCACTATCTGTCCCTGTGGGCTATAACTTAATGTGGGTGTGGATTTGGCAGAAGACAGTGGGAAGGAGGACCTCTGTGGAGATAGGATTGGGTCCTTCTTCAAAGACATCCAGAGAAGACCTTGGCCTTCATCTCTTTTATATCAGGTTGAGTCATTTTAGAATATTTAGTTGCAGGCTGTGATACCGGTTGCTATGTATCTACTGCGTAGTGTCTGCTCTGTATGTGTCTTCTCCACTTTGTCTGAGCTTGTGCTAGCCTATTTCATCTCCTGAACCTCATGTTCTCTAACTATAAAATAGGGGCAGTGGTATTGTAAGTTTTTGAGAGATTAAACTGGATAATTTACCTAAAATTCTATAATTCATTGCTTGTACACAGAAAATGTTCCATAAGTTTCACTTTAATTCAGTTTTGGACTTCATTTCTTTTCAATAGGCAGCCTTGTGAATTTTACTGCAGGCAGAGATATTTAATGTATGTTAATAGTAGCTTGCAAAAACTCAGATATTAGATTCAGGACAAGAAATATAAAACTGTTACCATCATAATATTAGCATTTATCTTGCTATTTAACTTGACTTTTTTTTTAAAGAAATAGGGAGAAGACAATATAATTAAAATTAATTTCCAGAAAAATTATTTTTCTAGGAAAGCACTCGAAATGATCAAACTAGACATAATGAACAGACCTAGAACAGTGCACCTCAAATTTGAAAAATATACATTCATCTCAAATACCCCAGGAACATTTAGAAAAATTGGCCAGATACAGTACAGGAAGATAAAAATTTATGTTGGCCTCAGGGTAAAGTTCAGTACTAGAGCTTATGCTTAACATAGATGCCCTTGATTCAGTCCCCATCATCAAGAAAATAAAATAACTTTCAATAAATTTCATTTATAATACATTATCTGACAACAGTGCATTTAAACCAGGAATCAACAAGAAAAATTTAACTAGAAATTCTCGTGTGTTTGGAAATTAAATTCACTCTTCCCCAGTACTGAGGATTAAACCTAGGGCTTTCTAACTGAGCTATGTCTCCATCCCCTTTTAACATTTTTTATTTTGAAATAGGGTTTGCAAGGTTGCTAAGTTGTCTAGGGTGGACTTCAGTTTGCAACCATTCTCCTTCAGCCTCTCATAATGCTGGGATTAAGTACACCCTTTTCTTTTTTAACCTTGGCACCGGGGATCAAACTCACAACCTTGCACTTGCCAGGCAGGCGCTTTGCTGCTGAGCTATGTCCCCGGCTTAAATACACCTTTTAACCTTTGAGTTGAAACAAATCATAATGAAATTTTTTTTTGCTTGGTTTTTTTTTTTTTTTTGGCTTTTTGAGACAGGGTCTCACTATGTGTTCAAACTGGGCTTGGGCTCACTTTGTAGCCCAGACTAGTCTCAAACACACAACAATCCTCCTGCCTCAGCCTCCCAAGTGTTGGGATTACAGGCGTGCACCACCATACCCAGCTCTCATAATGAAATTTTAAGAAATATTCTGAATTCAGTGGCTATGAAAAACATAAAATATGAAATATGAGAGGATGCAGCTAAGGGAAACCCTAGCAGGAAATGTGTAACTTTAATAATAGAGTATATTAGAAAAGAAAAATACTGAAACATAATGAACTCAGCATCTGTATGACACAACTGGCAAAAGAAACACAAGCAAATCAAAATAAAACAATAAAATAGGCCCACATCATGTAGAATGAAGGAAATAAGGAGGAAAATTTGGGGGTTTTTTGTTTTGTTATTTTTAAATTTTTATTTATTTATTTATTTAGTACCGGGAATTGAACTCAGGACCTTGCGCTTGCCAGGCAGGCACTTGTGCCACTGAGCTACATCTCCAGCCCTAGGAGGAAAGTTAATGAAATGGAAAACAAATTGATAGGTCTCCCACCTGAGACTTGCCCAGCCATCATGATGACAGGTCACATGTTGAACCATAATGGTGTCTAGCTCCTTCTTCCCAGAAACCCCTGCAGTTTCTTCTTCCCAAACTGCCCTTTGCCAGACCCCCTGCATACCACAAATGCTCCTACCCACTTCAGCCACGTCTTGCTGAACAGCCCATGTCAGCAGCCCTGTGCCCTCCCCCATCAGAGTACATTTAAGCTCGCCCCTCGCCTTTTCTCCAGAGATTCAGCACACCTGTGAGTGCTGGTCTCTGTGCCCAATCTTATCTCTTTCTTCCCTTTTCTCTGCACCGCTCAGGTTTTTCTAGCCACCTCAGATTGAGCAAATAAAACCGCTCAATCACAAATATGAATGAAGAGGAACATTAATGTCTTAAGTTAGTTCTCTTTTCCTGTCTCCCTCTCTCTCCCCTCTGCCTTTCTTTCATCCTGAGAAAGGATCTCTATATCAGCAAGTCTAGTCTTGAATTTACTGTGTAGCTCAGGTTGGCCTCAAATTCACAATCCTCTTGCGTTAGCCTCTTCAGTGCTGGGATTATAGACATGTGCTACCATGCCCAGCTCTTAGTTAGTTCTCTGGAAGATTAATTAAATTGTGAAACCTATTGAGAGATCAAGAAAAAAAAATGACAAAGCATAAGCAAAGCTTACAAGGACCTACCAAAAAATTGTTACTGCAGATGCTCTTGCCATAGAAAACACAGTGAGTGTGTGATGAGCCAGGAGACAAATGCAGCTGACCAAAATTGACTCAGGAAGAGATAGAAAACCCCAGCAGATTTGAGATAACTGATTTGCAAATCTCAAATCTCACAAATTAATTCCAGGTTCCATTAAAGTCATTGGCAAAGCTCTGTAAAGTCAATGAAAATTATTTTTCTAATGTTGCACAAATATTTTAAAGGATCAAAAGTGAGTGAATCCTCCCTATATTAGTTTCCTAGACTTCACTTGACAAAGTTACACAAGCTGGTTGGCTTCGAACTACCAAAGATTATTGTCTCACTGTTCTGGGATGAAAAGTTTATAAGGAAGGTATCAGTAGGAAGGCAGGCATTCCAGCATGCTGGGAGCCTGAGGCAGGAAGATCACAGAGTGGAATCCAGCCTGGGCAACTTAGTGACTCAGAAAAAAAGAAAAGAAAAAGTTACTTTAAAACAGCTGAAGCTGTAGCTTAGTGTGAAGACTCTGGGTTGAATTCTCAGAACCAAAAATAAACAAACAAAAATCCAATCACAAGGACCATTCTTCCTTTGGAGGCTTTTAGTAAGAAGCCTCCGTCCTTGTCTCTTCTGCTTCTTGTGCTGGCAACCCTTGCCTTGTAGATACTTCACTCCTTTCCTTGCATCTTCACATGACCTTCTTCCCTGTATGTCTATATCCACATTTCCTAATGGGATCCAGTGTGGCCTCTTCTTAATTTGATTGTATCTACAATGATCCTATAAAGGACCATATGAAGTCACATATAAAGTCACATTTGTGGCCTCAGAGTGGACACTAGTTGAGCCAGTAGTTGGCTTTCCTCTTTTTGAGAGGTTAGCATAACATTGATACCAGTATCTGGCAAAGTCAGGATAGGAAAGCAAAATTATAGGACAATTTTATTCATAAACATAGATATGCAAACTCAGTGTATTCTAAAGCTGAACTGTCTTGGTTACTTTTCTCTTGTTGCTGAGACAAACACCTGACACCCAAAATGAAGCAAGGAAAGGTTTATTTAGCTTACAATTTTGGGAGATTTCAGTCTATAATCAGCTGGCTCCAAGGCAGGGTGGCATGGCACAGAGGCAACACTTCAAGGCAGCAGCCAGAGCAAAAAACGCAAAAGACAAGCCTCTTCTCTACCCTTAAATTGTACACAGGCCACACACCCCACCCCCACCCCCGCCCCGCCGCCGGGCCAAACCTTCAGGGTGGTGTAACACTCACAAAATGTCCTTGCCCTCCTTTGCACAGGATGAGGATATTTACAAAGTAAGAGCCCTGGCTCCCTGCTGAGTCTCTCAGTTAAATTTCTAAACTTTGCAAGTTGACACAATGTATTAACCACAAGAATCCACCCCTTGTCAACTTGGCAACCAGACATATTTCTTTCAGTCAGCCTCCAGATACCAAGACATGCTAATTCTTACCATTTTGCACCTTGAATATTATAACACAGCTTAACAATTTTTCAGAACCAGCATTAAGTCTGTCAACAGTACATTACATTAGAAACATAACATTTTGTCCTTGGACACCCAAAGACTCATGCACATCACTTTATGCAAAAGGCATTTAGTCCATCTGCAAGAGTTGCCAAAGTCCTAGCAGTTTCAGCATTGCTGAAAAGTCCAAGTCCCAAGTCTCCTCCAAGATGTAAGACAAAGTCTTAGCTGCAAGTCCCTGTACAAATGAAAACAAAGTTAAACACTTTCAACATGCAATGGCACAAGACAAACATTTTCATTCCAAGTTACAAACAGGAGGGTAAAAAGCATTGGGACCAAAACAAGTCCAAAATCCAGCAGGGTAAATGTTAAATCCTGTAGCTGTATGTTCAGCATCTGAAGCAATCTGTGGCAAATTGTGAGCTCCAAAGGTGTTTGTGGTTCCACCCCTATGGCACTTCTAGTAGTCACCAATCCCATGGCATTGCTTTT
>RJWT010050933.1:0-10778 GCA_004365215.1 Cuniculus paca
TTTTCATGTATTAGTAATCCCTATTCCAAAAGAAATAATACATGGATTATAGAAAGAAGAGAAAATAATCTGGCTTATTTTGATATTTACACCTACCAGATGCATGACACATGTCACTTTACTGTGACTCATGTTTAACCTGCAGCACCAACTGCCTGAGAATGACCGTGACTTTTCTCTTGGCCTTGCCAGTTGACAATCTGGATTATTTTTTCTGATTAATTTGCTTCTGTTTTTGGAGACTTAGATCCCAGAACACCAACAGTCTTTCTACAGAAATGTCACACTGTCAGAGGAAGCTAAGCCTGTCTCAAAGAATATGAGAGATGGGGTTGGAGCGTAAAAAGCCTCAAGACACAAAATATGTTGAGAAGCCTCAAATGCACCCTGGAGGATTCATGTGCAATTATTACACAGCCCTGAGTGGAAATAATCTCCACGCTGCATCTCAAATAAGCATTTCTGTGTCTTACACAAAAATTACGTTTAATTCAGTTCATTCACTCTCCTTTGCCTTTGAGTTGTCTTCTTCCACTTAATTCTCTGCCCCGTTGCCATCTCCAAAATTCATTCATAACACAGCTAGGTAAAATCCATCCCTACTCTCACCTCAGATGAGGAGTCAAATGCAGTGACTCCCTTTTGGAATGCTTGGCCACTTCTGAATGTTTTTCATATAATACTGATTCAGTTAAGTTCTCACATAAACTCTCTGTGGTATTATTCTAGTCTACAAAAGAGGAAACTGAAGGGGCCAAGAGCTTTAAATTCTCTTTTTCTCCCACTGCACAGTGAACGCTCACTGGATAACACCTGTTCTGTGTTTCCTAGGGACAGGAAAACATAATTTACCATCCGAACTGGGACAACCATTTACAAGACAAACAGCACTATCCATGTTTATACAGATATAAATGTGGACTAGCCAGAGAAAACTGGGGTTAATTATCCTAACAAATACGAGAAAGGCACAAAATACAGTCAAGGACCACCTACAGTCCACCACATGCCCAGCCATGTGGATAAAGTTCTCTCAACCTGACAAACAAATGCAAAACCGTGAGCCAAATACAAGTCACTGACTCATTTTTGTGTGCTGGAAACTGTCCTTTAAAGAACATGGATAAGTACAATTCAAACAGAGCAGCCACTCAAAACGATCATGTGTGAAAGGAAATTACACTGTTAGAATATCATTGAAGACAGAAACTTTGAAAGTGACTTTTAACAATCTGAAAAGAAGCGTAGAGTAGGCTTCCTCCAACCCCAGAAGCTCATGTCTCATACAGCCATTCTGTGGTTAAAATTTAAGTGCCAACTAACTTATCCTGTGCAGCAGCATGCAACCAGATGCAATATTTATACAAGCTTCTATCTGCTCTCCGTTATGCCAGTGCTAAAAGCACAGTGGGCCTAAGTAAAAAACAACTCAAAGCCACTGCTGGCTCTATTGGCCAGAGCTGAAAAGACTCAAGTCAATAGTCATACTTCAAAGGAAAATTTGCATCCCTCTCCTTCTACTATGGAAACTCTGATAAGCACATCAGACGATCTGGAATCAGCTAGATTGTAAATTACGGCAGGATGATATTCACAAACATAAAAGTCAAAGTCTCCCCCCTTACTGCCCTAGCCATGGCTGACTGTGATACGAACTTGTGCTAGCATTGGAGTAGCCCTAATTGGCTTTGAAGTGAGTAGACATGTCCCCAAGGCAACACTCCCATGCTCTATCTTCAAAGGGAGTCAAGATGCATCAACCGCCCCCAGATACTGCCTCTGAACCAAATGGACTTTACTCTCTGGCAAAAGAACCAAAAATGAGGTTTCATTTTGAAATGGCCTCTGAAGGCACTGCTTTGGAGGCAAATGAAGTATCGTCTACCCAGTAGAAAAAGTTGTAGTTGTGGCAAGAGATAGCCATAGGAGATAAAAAAGAGGAAAACAAGGTATCCTTGGTGCTCAAGAGAAGGTGAGGATGTCAAAGAAGCCCATTTTTTTGTTATAGTTTAAAATTATCAGAAAAGACAAACAAACATCTTATAAAAGTCTTTCACAAAATCAAAACCAATAATCCATGTTAAGGGCTGGGGATTTAGCTCAGTGGCATAAGTGCCTGCCTGGCAAGTGTGAGGTTGTGAGTTCGATCCCCAGTACCAAAAAAAAAAAAATCCATGTTAAAGTTAGAAGTTCTTAGGCTCTCCTGGGGCTTCATAAGTACATTGAATTATATTCAAATCTATGTGTAATCTAGGTCTTGATGCATAGTAGTGTGCAGTCAGTATCTCTCAAAAAGAGAGCTAATCTGTCCAGTTCATTGAGCACTGATGAGTTTGTTCATGTGGGTTCACTCATCACATACGTAACAGTGCACCTGAGCGAGTGATGATATCATATGGTGACCAAAAGCCTGGCATCTGAACTTCGAGTACCTTGGATTTCAAGCTTCAATTTTGATACTCACCAATACGTTACTTTGGAAGGTTTTACTTAATTGCCCTGTGTTTCAACTTCCTCCCCTTCCAAAGGTAGAAAGGGAAATAATGATCTTAACTCACAGAGCTGGTGGAGAATTGAGTCAATATATGTAAAAATGATAGAACAGTGCCTGCCAAATGGTATACTACATAAATGCTGATTATCATTATGGATAATAGAAACACATCGATTGCTTTTCACAATTGGATAAATTGTTCATGCTTGTTGTGGTTTATATTCCCTCTTGTTTGGGAAAGAATGTGAATCACCTAAAACAAAACTAAGTAAAGTACAATAAGCATAATTTTCAAATAGAAGCCAGAAGGAAAAAAAGGGAAAAACTACAATTAAGCTAGGTTATTTATTATTTGTATGTTTAATAGTGAATTGACTTCTCAAGGGAGACCAAGCTGGAAAGATACAGAAGGAATGGGAAGCCTCATTCATTATTTACCTTAAACTAGATATTTTTGTCTATTTCTAAATAATCTTCATCTGATGCCTCATTATTGCTTCCTTTGAACCCAAATACTTTCCGTGGTTTCCTTCTCTTCTTTCTCATCACTACACCTGAACACTCATGTCAAGAATGTATTGCAGAGATTAAGAAAATGTAGTTAAGGAGAATAAAGAAGTAGAAGCTAAGAACAAAGGCAGACACAGACCAGAAAGGAAGAAAGAGAAGCAGGAAGTTTAAAGGATTTAAAATACTCCCTGTCCAGCCCTATAAATCAATTACCTAAAGACGTGTTCTATCTACTACAGAGTGCTCGGAGGCTCTCAGAACCTACAGGGAACTCCCAGCTTGGCCTCTGCTTGCAATTAATACTAGCCATTAACATTTTCATGAGGTGCCATATTTGTCTTCTGAATATGGTAATGATCTCAGAGTTCTTCCTTGTCTTGGAAAAATTTATTCACCACTAGTGTCTGCTCCACGAACCAATTAGAAGACTAGTGTCTTAAAGAATGTCACTGTGGTTTGATTATCAAGATTAACTACAGCATGGGTCACACATTTATTTTCATACAAACAAAGAAGTTATTGATAGTCTAGAACTAGATGATTAAACACATGAAACTAGAGGGGAACATTGACTCTTGCTTCCTTATTTTGAAGCAGATAAAGTGACTTTTTCCAGCTACCCTATTCTGCTCTTGGTAGAGGAGGAGTAGATACACAACAGTAAAATTTCCATTGAAAGAAATTAACAGAACAGAACACTATGCATGATTTTCTTCATTTAGTTTATCATTGTAAGAACACCTTCTACCACTTGTCTTAATTACTTTCTCATCACTGAGACACAATACCCACCATCCACACTTAATGGAGGAGAAGTTTATTTTGGCTGATTGTTACATTCCATAGTCAACAGGTTCCAAGACAGAAAACAGCATGGCAGAGGGACACAGTGAAGGAACAGCTGGTCACACCATGGAGTCAGGGAGCAGGGAAGGAAGGGAGAAAGGAAAAGTGAGGTATACCCTTCTGGATCACACTCCCGGTGACCAGCTTCTTCTAACCGGACCCTCCTTCCTAACAGCAAGTCAGCTATCTCACCCCATGATTCAGTCACCTTCTGAATGTCCTGTCTATGAGCACACGAGGCCTCTGCAGGACCTCCTCCTATGAACAAGGCTCCCACTCTCAGAGAATGCCTCAGAGGCTGGGTTCGAAGCATGTTCACTACTGCCGTCTGGAGTGGGCCATTCAGGAGCCTCTGTGGATTCCTTTCCCATCGTCTAAGTGCCATCTGTCAGTGTAGCTCTTGTTATTTCTCATGAGAATCAGTTGTGGTTTGGGAAGAGTTGCTATTTGTCATAGAAAACCACAACACTAAGATTATTACATTGGGAAGCAGAACAGTATTCAAAACTCAGACAATAAACTAGCTGGAGGCCAGAAGGTGATTCCATACCTGTGTGCACGAACTTCCTGACATCTGTTTTCCTAACTTGTCATAAACACCATGGCAAAGGAATGACTGCTAGAAATAGAACACATGACTATAAGCACTGTTAGCTTAGGCTGACTTCTCTAAGCCTCAGTCCTCTCATATGTGACATGGAGCCTCTAACAATAGTAACTATAATGTATTAGTTATTGAAAAACGTTAATGTGATGAACCAAATGAAACTCTGCAACACAGAAGTACTAAATGAAGCAAAAGACATGTCTCAAGGTTGTGGAGTACACAGGAACTCATTTAGCACAATAAGGAAATAAAATGAGATGTTGCTATCAGGAATTTAACCTTTGTAATGCATATGAATATATATGTGCTCATATATATATATATATATATATATATATATATATATATATTCCACTCTGAGGAGAGACCAGTGAGGGTCTTTTCCTACTTCCCTTGGTTTACACTTTAAACACTTCCCCATCTACTTCCTCCTCCTTTTTACCCCACAGAATCTATTTACAAAAACTGGTTGGAGCAGAACAATTGTTGATCATATTTTTGAGTCTGGATACATAAAATGTCAGAAAGAAGGATTAAAAGTCAGAACAAGTGTAAGTGTTGATCTTAGAAAGAAGGAGGGAAGGACATCCAGGGATATGACACTGCCAACAATCCAGAGTACAACTTCTGTATTCATTGAATAAGTATAAAAATCCATGTAATTCTCATTGAACATACTAATTTTCATTTACTGTAGCTCTTATGCTACTTACCAAGCAGGAAACATAGTTTAATACTTAACTAAAAGCATCTATGAAAGCAGGAAAGTATTTGTTAAATTATACATCCAAGTCTAAAATATTTGTTTTCCTTGAAATTTTAAGTGTATTTTTTTTAGTATTTGCCAGATGGAGTTGCACATTGTCTTTCCTCATTAACCATACCCATCGAACTCATGCATAACCAATTATTTCCAGATACAGTTTCTTTAAAGTTGAAAACTTATTTCTTCTAGATGTTTACATTCTTTTCCATCATTTATGGGTATCTTTCCCATTAATTTAATATAACTTCTTAAGCACTTGGTTTTATTGATTTCCTCCAGAAAATTCAAACAACTTATTTTTTGTAAAAATTACTCTCTTACATTTACCATCAGCTTACATAACATTTAATTAAATTCTGGAATTTCAATTTTTATTTAATGAAGAGGATTTGGAAGCAAACAAAATCATCTCTTGATAAGCAAACAGGCATAAATTCACCAAGCATGCAAAAGAATTAATTAATTGAAGAGTTGGTTCTTTGAAAGAATAAATAAAATTGATAAACCCTTAGCCAACCTTATCAAAAAAGGAAAGAAAAAAGTCAAATTCATGCAATGAGGAATGAAAAGGGTGAAATCACTACAGATCTTGTGGAAATTCAGAAGATCATCAATACCTACTTCAAAAATCTTTACTCATATAGGATGGAAAACAGAGAAGAAATGGACAGATTTTGAGAAATATATGAATTACCAAAACTGAATAAAAAATAAAAAAATTCTGAAAAACCCAATATCAGTTTATGAAATTGAAAATGTAATTAAAAACTTACCAACAAGCTGGGCATGGTGGAACACACCTGTAATCCCAGCACTTGAGAGTCTGAGGCAGGAGGATTGTTGCAAGTTTGAGACCAGCCAGGGTTATAAAGTGGGCTCAAAATCAGCCTGAACTGCAAAGTGAGACCCTGTCTCAAAAAGACCAAAAAAAAAAAAAATTACCAACAAAGAAAAACCCATGTCCTGATGGATTCACAGCTGAATTCTATGAGAAATTTAGAGAAGATTTAATGCCAGTACTCCTTAAACTCCTCAATGAAATTAAAAGGGAAGCAATTCCTTACTCATTCCTGGAGGCAAGTACTATCCTGTCAGAAAACCAGAGAAAGACCCAACCAAAAAAGAGAACTACAGGCCAAACTCCCTAATGAACATAGATGCAAAAACCCTCAATAAAATACTAGCAAACAGAATGCAGCAAATCATCAAGATTATACCCCATGACAAAATAGGATTCATCCCAGGAATGCAGGGATGGTTCAATATATGCAAATCAATAAACGTAATACAGCATATCAACAGAAACAAAGACAAAAATCACATGATCATCTCAATAGATGCAGAAAAAGTTTTTGATAAAGTCTAATACTCATTCACGAAAAAAGAACCCCACAGGAAATCAAAAAAGATGGTTTTTACCTCAATCTAATAAGAGCTATCTATGACAAACCAACAGCCAAAATCATACTAAGTCGACAAAAACTGAGAGTTTTCATTCTAAAATCAGGAACAAGACAAAGATGTCTACTGTCACCACTCCTATTCAGTATAGCTCTGGAAACATTAACCAGAGCAATTATACAAGAGAGAGAAACAAAAGGAATAAAGATAGGAAGAGAAAAAGTTAAATTATCATTATTCACAGATGACAAAATACTCTACATAGAAGACTTCAAAATTCCACCAAAAGACTAATAGATTTAATAAGCAAACTCAGTAATGTAGCTGGATACAAAGTCAGCACTCAAAAATCAGCAGCATTCCTGTACATAAGCAACAAACTCACTGAGAGAGAAATTAGGGAAACAACACCCTTCAAAATAGTATCCAAAAAAATGAAATACTTAGGAATCAATCTAACAAAGGAAGTAAAATACCTACACTTTAAAGTGATAATACTCTGAAAAAGGAGATCAAAGAAGATATCAGAAAATGGAAAGATACTCCTTGCTCATGGATAGGAAAAACCAATATTGTGAAAATGGCCATTCTCCCAAAACTGTTATGCAGATTTAATGCAATCTCAATCAAAAAATCTTTAGCATATCTCACAGAATTAGAGAAAACATTCCTAAAATGCATTTGGAAGCAGAAGAGACCTAGAATAGCAAAGGCAACCCTGAGTAACAAAGGCAAGGAAGGAGGCACCACAATCCCTGACTTAAAATTATACTACAAAGCTATTTTGATAAAATTAGCATGGTACTGGTAAAAGAACAGACCTGAGGATCAATGGAACAGATAAGAAGATTCAGACATAACTACAAAGACACTCAGACACCTTATCTTTGATAAAGGTGCCAAACATGTTCACTGGAAGAAAGATAGCCTCTTTTATATAAATGGTGCAGGAAAAACTGGCTTTCCACATGTCAAAGACAAAAACTAGACCCATGTCTATCACCATGCACTAAAGTCAAAATGAATCAAAGGTCTAAATTGTAAAACAGAAACACTAAATATGTTGGAAGACAAAGTAGGTAGAAAATTTGAAGACACAGGGGTAGGCAGAGAGTTCATGAGCAAAACCCAAACTTCATGGGATCTACTTCAAAGAATCAACAATTGGGATCTCATCTTATTAAAAAGTTTTTGCAGATCAAAAGGAATCACCAACAGAGTGAAAAGAAAACCTGCAGAGTGGCAAAGATGATTTAGCCAACTGTCCCTCAGACAATGGACTTATATCTAGAACATATAAAGAACTGAAAAAAAAAATCAGGCCCCCAAATTCAAATTCAAAGTGCAAATGAAAGATGAATAGGAATTTCTCAGATTAAGAAATACAAATGGCAAACTAATATATGAAAAAATGTTCAACATCATTGGTCATTCAAGAAACACAAGCTGAAACAACACTGAGATCCCATCTCAACCCAGAAAGAATGGCTATCATCAAGAAATCAACCTATAACAATGCTGTAGGGGCTATGGGGAAAAAGGAACCCATCTCCATGGTTAGTGAGAGTGTAGACTGATACAACCATTGTGTAAATCAATGTGGAGATTCCTCAAAAAGCTAAGATTAGAGTTCCCCTTCTGGCTATCTTCCCAGAAGAATTAAAAACATCATACCACAGTGATATATGTGTACCCATGTTTATGACAGCACAATTTGTAATGTATAAAAGAGATGTGGTATTTTTATACAATGGAGTACTACACAGCTATAAAGAAGGATAAACTTGAGGCTTTAATAAGTAAATGGATACAACTTGAGATCATACTCATAAGTGAAATAAATCAGACTCACATGTGTAAACATCATATTTTCTCCCTAGTGTAAGAAACTAAAAGAGTAAATAAGATCCAAAATGTACAATAGATATTGTGAAAGGGAAAGAAACTGCTCAAAATGAAAGAAAAACTAGGATAGGGGAAAGGAAGAAAGAAGAGAAAAGAAAAGAAATATACATATATATACACACACAAGATAGCTAAGATAATCATACTGCTAATTTCTATTAGTTCATTGTAAAGAAAGGTTTGTGCTTATATTGTTTGATCAATTTTTCATGGCCATATCTTGTAATTTGAGGAACTACTTTGAAGATAATGACACAATCTATTAACCATTGTTAATCTTCTATTACCTATTTTTCCTATTGAAATCTCTATCATTGTTTTTATTGTTTTTTCTCTTTAAAATAACTTTTTTTAAAAGTGAACAAAAACTAATGAAGCATACAAAAGAGGAAGGATATAGTGGTGAAAAATCAACTGGCTATGAGCACTCAGTATGCCATGGATTTTAAGCATATGTAGAGAAGAAATGAGAAAAAAATCAATTAATTCCATGTTGACTCAGTAATAGTAACAATCAAGAGATTTCTTACTTATTTACTTATACTTAACCTGTAAAAATATCCCTTCTGGTGATGAGTATCAATTTTCCATGAAAATTATACCCCATCAATGAAATTAAAATTAAATGTGGTGATATGGTTGGTATATAACAATTAAGCACCTATGTGTGTCAGGCACTGTTCTGGGTATCAGGTAGCAGACAAAGTCTCTGTGGAGCTCAGCACCGTGAAGGTAGTTCTGTACTGGGATTGCTGGGGCCTTGCTTCTCTGCCCCAATAAAACTTTTTAATACTGCTTGCTTGATTCAATAAGCACAGAATTAATTCAAGGCTATACTTTTCTCTTCTGAGAGACTGGATGAGTGAAAAAGAGGGAGATTTCTTTTTTTTACCGTGTCTCATTAAATGATGTTATCATTTGCTGCATGTACTACAAGTTGTTTATGGTACAGTCAATTGATTATGATGCCCAAAACCAAGTGATGGATGGGACACGGCTGCACCAGGAGCAGAGTAACAAGGAAAACATAGCCATAATTAACATATGGAGGCATACGCATGCAATTTTGTGACTTCTTTTATTTGAGCAATTCTCCAAATTTGAAACGATCCCTTTAATTAATCATACACCCAAGGCTTTTTAGCTTTTTAATCTCTGCCTTTGAATTACTTTAAAAGGATTGCTGTTGCTTTCAGTAAGAAAAATGCTACCCTAAATTTAGGAAGCAACGGGGAAGATTTTTTTTTACATATTTGTATTAAAGGACTTTGCCACGTGTTACACTCAGCACGACAAACTGCCTACATGGTTCACCCCTTTTGGCCTGTGATTTGCCCCCTCAGCTCCCATCCCACAAGACAGGCCACACCCTTTGCACACACACATCCATCTCTGGGCCTAAGGCTTACAATTGTCACTGACAACAGTAACTTCTTTCTGCTTCACAAATTAAATCCTGTACTTCACTACATTCAAATCAAACTCTCCCTCTCAGGAATTTTCTTTCCCTGTCCTGTTTCATGGATACAAAACTGAATTTTATGAATAGTCTTTAGCAATGACCAAGTTCAGGCTTTTGGATCAATGAGAAATCCAAAACTGGAATTGGTGAATGAAACAGCCACTGCTATCAGCAAAACCTAAGGTCTGCTGTTTCTCAGCACAATGCTCTTTCTACTGTGTCATGCTCTTCTATTTTTTTTTAACTCTAGAACTTACTCATGCAACCTCCATAGTACAGCCCTGACTCAGAACTAGTCTCATTCAGGTACATAGAGTATGCCGCTAATTACCATGTAGGTTCCTTGAAATAGGGGCCACGCCTTTGATGTCTTCAGCCTGCACATAGCAAGAGGACATAGACAGAAAGATGAGCAGATGTAATTAACTAAACCTCAGAGCAGACAGCATCAGACCCTCCTAGCTACCTCCCAGTCCCCCAATAATCTCAGCCAGCACATGTCTTCTGATTGCATTTTCAGCCCCCCACCCCCATGCTTTTGATTAACTTCTATATTTTTCAGCCTTTGCATTACCGAAGCATCCATTTTGTTTCCCCAAGTGGGATATAGAACTGTAGGTAACAGGCAGTTAATAAGCTTAACAGGTAGGGACAGAGGCTCATTAATGGTTGCTCTGTGATTTGTGGCCGGTTCCCTCAGCACCTAAATCTTGAAATAAATATATTCAGAGACTCCGTTATCCCAGAAGAGGACATGGATCATTTTTCTTTCATTAACAATGGAGCC